>NDGN011544200.1:0-12013 GCA_002564285.1 Tympanoctomys barrerae
TAGTCACTTGTGGGCCAGAAAAGAGCACTGTCCCCTTCCCACACCCAGCCTTGGGGGCTCCAGGCAGATGGTGGGGACCCTGGAAACACTGGCACCCATGAGGGGGCCCCGTCAGATAGGGAGCAGAGGCCACAAGTCCACCACTTCACAGGACACCCCCAGCCCTGGGTGCAGGGGCCCACGGATGAGTGAATGCTGGTGGACAGCGGCGAGGAAGGCACGTCCAGGATCCCAAGGTCTGAGGACAGCACAGGAGGCCAAGGAGAGCTGGCTTAGTCAGGGAGGACGGAGTTCAGCATGAACAGGGCCACTCCATAGTGCATGTGGCTCTCCAGCCAGCAGGGAGCAGGTAGAGAGGCTAGAGGCTGAGGGCAGGGTAGGCATCTGCTTATGACGCCATCTAGACGGCGCCGGTAGAGGTATGGCCGCAGGAAAGCAAGGCCGACTGCAGAAGGAGAAGGCGTGGATGCGCCTTTGCTTAGGGTCTCCACTGCCTCCGACCTTAACTGCTCCCAGGAAGGAGCACAGCCCTGCCAGGATGCTTGAGGAATGAAGGAGGAAGAGCAGGGCCCGCTTTCAGCAAGTGACTCTGCAGCCAGCCTTGATCTCTGCTCCATATGCACACGTGTTGGTCACTGAGGTCTGCTGGGCAGCCCTATGGGCTGCGGAGGGCCAGAACATGTGCTAAGTACCCTACATGTGGTGTGTGTGGATGGATATCCTGTAGCCAGAACACGGGCAGACAAAGCCTATAATCCAGCACCAAGAGGCTGAGGCAGGAGGATCCTGAGATGGAGGCCAGCCTGGGCAATGTAGTGACTTAGCAACGCCTTGCCTCAATATATAAATGAATGAAAAGAGCAAGGTATGAGAGTCAGTGTGAAGGGCCTGGGTTCAACCCCAGTGCCACAAAGAAAAAACAGCTTTGCAAAGAACTTGATCAGCTTAGTATGGAAAATGAAGACCCTTACAGCTGAAACTCTGAAAGGAAACTTAAGACCAAAGCTGTGCCAAAAAAATAAACAAGAAGAAGAGGATGCATCAACTTTGTGTGACCTCCCGTGTTCACCTATCCAAGTGCTGTGTTATTTTGGAGATAAAAGTTCTCCTTTCTACCAAGAATAGTCTCAACTTTCCTGGGCTTGTCTCCTGATAAGGATGGCTCTCTCCAGATGACAAAATGAGTAAGTGAAATAAATAAATAAAATGAGTAAGTGGCCACGAGAACAGCACTCGCCAGCATCTTGGCAGCGGATGGGCAGGGCCTTGCAGGGGTGGCTGAACTGCCTCGATCAGGGACACCTGGCTTCACAGTGGGGAGTGGGAGGGGGCTCTGTGTGACCGGTGGTCCCTCTCCCTCGCTGTGACTGAGGAGCACAGCTGTCGTGGCTGAAGGTAGGCCTCGTCCCAGGCCAGTGCCAGCACCATTTGGCTCGTCCGACCGCAGACAGGCTGACCGTGGCACGTGGCCAGCTTCTCCTACCTGACAAGAGGCTGTTTCCATCTCCACATCAGAACTCCTGGCTGCAGCGTCTCCAGAGGACCTTCCCTCAGGAGGAAGCAGTGGCTGCTCTTGACTAACTCGAGCAAGACTTCCCTGGACTGTAGTGAGCTGCCCTCCTGCACGTGTGCAAAAGCTGCCCTAAGCACTGGCTTGGGAGCCAGGAAATTTTGCATTGTGAAGAGAGAAAATGAGGCTTAGACCTTCCGAAGGGCACAGGAGGCAAGAGGACAGCGTGAGGACTGCATGCCGTGATGAAGGCCAGCACGGACCAGCGAACGCGCAGGGAGGGCTTTCCACGTGACAGCCGCGGCCCGAGCTCACTGTTTCCTCTTAAGAAGTACAACAGCCGTGAAGCCGGAAGCCTGACTTCTGGGGTAAGAGATTACACCAGAACTCGAGGTGGACTGCGTAGAGCACGCAGACGAGGGACCTCATCCGGGGCTGCTGGGCCGCTGCCCTCCCCTCCACAAGTCTTCCTACCCCCACCCCACCTCTGCGTCCTCCCAGGGCAGGAAGAGGTCTGCCTTGTGACACAGGCAGCAAGCTCACCCACTCGGGAAAGCAGTGTGGTAATAACGCCACCTGTGGGCTCCTGGAACCACCTCAGGAGGAAGCTCCGGGGTGGACGCAGAGCGGAGGAATAAAGAAGGCCCAGTCAAGAGCCTTTACACGGGGAAGACGAACGCCCTGGCGTCTGCTTAGTGCTGACAGAAAATGTAGGCTTTTCATCCTTGCCAGCCGCGCCTTGACATCTGCGCCTCTTCTGTATTGGATATTTTCACCCCACTGACAGATAAGGAAATGCATCAATGAAGACTTTACCTACTGTGCCTATTCTGGTCTTCCGTGTCTTTGTTTCTGCACAGAAAAGCATCTTCACCTGTCTGAACCGAAAACCTTTCTATGCGCGACAGCACAAGTCAGCCAGAGAAGTTTCCAGAAGGAGAGCTACCCAGAGTGTGCAAGACTGGGATCAAGCAGACCCGCTCATGGTGGATGCCGGGATGATTTCTACAGTCTCTGAGACCCTAGCTAAGCTCATACCATCTGGAGAGGTTTGGAGAGAAAAGTGGACCAAAGAGCAAGCGGCTTTGAAACATGTTACTGACAGAAATGGGCTGGCCCGCAATGCTGCCTCTGCCTCTGACCGGTGGCCACGTCAGGCTCTGAGCAGGACCTGCTGTGGGCCTGAGGTGTCGGCAGCCTGAGCTCACCTGGCCCAGAGGGTGTTGTTCCCATGAAAGGTCAGGCCTCGCTGTGGTCTGGCGGAAGCAGCGCTCCCAGGATGCACCGTTGGCCAGTGCATCTTTAATTATAAATTTAACCTGTTGCTGGGAAATTTCAAATAGCCCTTTGCAACCAGGTTCACCAATTCAAAGGCTGAGTCTGTGCTTCTGTACAATTGATCCTGTTTCTCCAGTGCTAACTCAGTGTGAAAGGATGCCAGAGAGCGCATTGCTGCTGCTGTCTTCTTGCAGGTAGAATAAATCCAGGATGCGCTGGTGCCATAGCTCAGAAGCACAGAACAGCGCTGCTGTGGCGACGCTGACCCTGAGTGACCCTCTGCTTTCCACTCTCCAGGTGTTTCACCTCACCTTGCCCTTGGTGGCTTTCCTACTTCCTGATGCCTGACAGCGTCACAGGACATCCTGTGCCTTCCCCATGAGCTGCAGTGTCTGCCTGCAGCAGGAGGCCGGGTCCACCAGCCCCTGGAAGGCAGCGTCCTCCGCCTGCCACAGGTTCGCACCCGCCCCCTGCCCACAGTACTCACCCTGCAGCTGCCGGCCCCTGTACAGGTCCCGCGCTTTGGTGGGGTGTGCCCTGGCTGTGTTGTCACACTTGGGCTGTTCGTACCTAGGGGTGACAGGCAACAAGAGAAGTCAGCTAGTGTGAGCCCCTGAGGCAGGTTTCTGCCATTTCCTGCGCATCTGCAAACCACACAAGGCGCAGGATACAGCCCAGAGCCAGGCTGGTCCTCCTAGCACGACATGCTCAGCTCAGTTCCTTCTGTCACTGTGTGTCATGAATGGAAGAAACACACTCTCACAGGGGACAGGAAGAAAGATAGCAACACTGCCATCCTGGCCTGCCTGTCTTCAGCTGTGCTTGGAGTCTTGATGGGTGGTTTCCAGCTGCTCACGCCCACCCTCCTCTCTCCTCCTCCTGGGTCTTAGGAAAAGTGCACACCCCGTGCACGCACTGCTCCAGGCCAGCCAAGAGTGGTGAGGGCCTTGGGTCTGACCACGACCTCTAGAAAGGAGCAAATTCTCAGAAAGGCCCAGAATTTTACATTGCTACACTACCCAAAGGCCAATGCATTCTCATCAAATTCCTGAAACTACAGAAGTTTGTCCCAATGCTTAAAAGAAGAAAGAAAAGCAGTCCAGCCCCCCCACCCCCACCCCCAGCGCATGTGGAACTCCCTGGGAGGCAGGGACTGCACTGCCTGGAGACCCTGCCCCAAGCCCAGATGACAGCTCGTGCGCAGCCAGGGATGCCAGTCAGCAGCTCCTCAAGATGCCACTCCACTGGCCATGAGACGGAGGGAAGGGTTGCAGTGCAGAGGCTGGGGCCGCCCGATGAGGACACGCCCGGTCAGTGGGTGGGGCCAGGGGCGCCAGTCGTGTTGGCCCATCGTCCCTGTGTTTCTGTGCCAACACTCGCTGCAGAGCCAGCTCCCATGGGTGCTTTTCAGAGGGGCTGATTAGGGAGTTCCCTCCTGGGAGATGGGAGGCCCACTGTAGGGGGTTCCCTAACAGCCCTACACTGAGGACACAGGTTTGTGAGACATGTCCCAGCCTTTGCCCGGCCATGCAGCAGGATGCCACGAGGTCCTGGGAGCCCCGGGCTGCTGTACCTCCATTTTCCCACTGGGGCGATCCTAGTGACTCCTCCCACACTGCTTCTGTCCTGTAAGCCCGGGCCTTGCCATGTGATGGAAGGGACACCAGCCCAGGTCACCTGGCCTGCCCAACACTGAGGTCAGCACAGGGGTCGCAGAGGGCATGGTCTCAGGAGCAGGCCGAGGAGGAAGGCCTCTTGGGCTGGTGGGTTCCACCCCATGAAAGTCCCACGTACTTGCCCTCCCCTCTGTTCCCTTCCCCTTCTTCCTGGCTGAGGGGTGTGGAGTCACACACCCTGCACAGCTGTCACTGGGTTACCAGCTTTCATTATTTGGGTGTTTGTCGAGCACAGGAAACAAGGAGGCAAAATGTCTCTGTGGCCACTCTCCAAGCCTCTTTCTCCTGGTGGCCCCGACAGTCCTCGCCAGTCCCGGCAGCAGGTTCGCCAGCCGTGATGAGAGCAAGCACCCGCCCCGTCACCTGCACAGCAGC
Source organism: Tympanoctomys barrerae (assembly GCA_002564285.1). Taxonomy (NCBI): domain Eukaryota; kingdom Metazoa; phylum Chordata; class Mammalia; order Rodentia; family Octodontidae; genus Tympanoctomys; species Tympanoctomys barrerae. The sequence continues at coordinate 4,840 of NDGN011544200.1, forward strand.
CCTGATTGCTGCTGCAAGTGCTTTCCCTAGTCTCACGGGCCTCTTAAGCCTTTCTGAAATGCTGTCATTGAAACTGAAAAGCCCCCAACACACTCTGGGAAACAATGACCACATTGTACCCCAAAGCCACTAACGTGGATCTTTGCGAAGGCAGAGAGCTCAGCATGGGACAGTGCAGAACCTCAGGCATACCCTGGACACAGTAGGCTCATCCTGGTGCATCTGGGGCCTCAGCCTGAAGACGGGCAATCAGAACACAGTCACAGGTGGCATATACCTACAGCCCATCACTTCGCAAGGCTGAGGCAGGAGAACTGCACACTGGAGCCCAGCAAGGGTAACTTAGTGACTTGGACCCTGTCTCAATACCAGGGGGAGGGGCTAGGAATACAGAGCAGTGTGAAGACCATGAGCTCAAGCCCCAAGGCCCTAAAATAAAATAAAACAAAGTACTCATGTGTACAAAAAGAGCCTGCTGGCCAAGAGTTACTGAGCTGTGTTTTCACCACATGTGAAAAAGCGTAGACATAATCTCAAGATACTCAACCTTAAATTTGGAAAACATAGACACATGCAGGTGCAAGAACTTTCTTCCGGGCCAGTGTCTATAGGACTAAAGGAGATTGGAACTGCATCAGCTTAGAACGGACAAGGACACTCGAGCAGCCGGGGGGCTGTGAGACACGGCTGGTGCAAAGACAGGCGAGTGTTCCAGCTTTGACTAAGGAGCGGATCCCTGACCAGGAGTGGGTACCTGCTAGGTCATCAGAGGGCCACCTGTGGGGTCAGATGTTCCATGGTTAGGACCAAGAACTGCCTCTCCGTTTTCTGAGTATATCAGGGGCCATTCAGATCTCACCATTTACATGGGCGATGAAAGAGAGGTGTCGGTTTCTGATCCCTGGTTGAGAGCCCCTAAGGAGATCCTCCTAGTGAGGGAGTGAGCCACTCTATGTGGTCATTTGGGCTTGACTCCAAATTTGGGGCTGAGATAGCTTAAGAATCCTAGCGCTGACGTTGGCAGATAGACAGACAGGTGTGTGTGTATATAGTTCAGTGACAGCATTTTGCTCCTTTTAGAGTAGTAGGCAATGTGAAACACGGTAAGAAACAGTAATCTCAAGAAGTAGTCCCTACCTCAAAGGGTTCAATTCCACTCTGACAACTATTGTGAGTGTTTGAAGTAGTATTTATTCTAAGGTGTGTGTGCAAGCGGCAAGATACTCCTCAGGAATGTCTGCATGCCACTGGACTCCAGGCCAAGCCTGGGCAAAGGGGGATTTCAAGCCCGGGATCATGCACTCAGAGCCAGGGAGCAAGGGCTCTGGTGGTAGACCGAGGGTAGGCACAGTCGCCAGGCCCACAGCAGGGAGCAGAGCCTCCGCCTGCAGTCCTACAGAGCAAAGCATGCACCCACAACAGCTGAGAGCAGCCTGATCACGCTGAGCCCAGCAGCCCCTTCCACGCTGAAGCCGCCCCATCCTTGCAGCCTGGATTCCAGCCCGGGCATGCTCCCTGCAGAGAGCCTCCCAGGCTGCAAATCGCATGCCATCCCCTGATCTACTTCCTTAGTAGGCCTTGTCTAGCACAGTTTTGCTGGAAGAGACATGAAGAACTGGAAGAGCCCGAGTGGCTCCGCATCACGAGAGCTGGCATCGCACCTCCCAGATGGCTCCACGCTCGCCCTGGTGCTGGGCTGTGGGCTTGCATGTGTGTGGCACCTCCTCCTCCAGGGCAAGCTGTAGCCACATGTGTAGTCCACAAGGCAGTGAGCACAGCAGGACCAGGAGCATCGGCCCCACCTCCTGCCTGGACTCAGACGCTCCAGCTGAGCTGCTCTGCGCCCGGGCTGCCAGGATACCAGTGCATCTGGCCTGGCCTGCAGGCCGACAATTGAGGGCCTTTCCACCCTTGGGCATGGCTGAGGAAAGAGAGCTAGCTCACAGCGAAAAGTGCACCTGCCGTGCATACTTCTTCACTTTTACTGAATTTTTAAATTTGCCTCCACACCAGGTGATGTGGAAAATGAGGAGAACAAACACTTGTGTTCTCCACCTAGGTGTAAACCGGCTGCATTGCATCACCCTGGAGCCTCCTTCCAGGAAATCAGGAAGTCAGTGGCATTCAGAAGGCCAGGGGTATCTGAGTCCATCTGTGCAGGAGGCTCTCTGCAGGGAGCGCTCCCAGTTACACAGAGCAGCAGGAAAGGGGAAGTTGGCTGTAGCTTACTGTGCGCTCGGCTGACCCTGCCCCACCATCTAACATCCCGCCTTCCTGGGCTTGTTCAGATCAGTGTAAAACACACCCTTTCTCATGGGTGTGTGGCCCATGGCAGACAATGACCATTAACTGAATCTTCCTGGAGGCTTTGAGAAAAGATTTGGTGCGGGAGGTCCCTGTGGGCCTGGCACACTGCGGCACGTGGATGAGGTGTCAGATAGGCTACAGCCACCCGGTAGCTATGAAGAGACCCTGCCTGATGGCAGAGCCAACACACGGCGACATCAGGGCAGATCTGGAAGACTTGCAACCTTGCCAAGATGTAGCCCCCACCAAGCCTGAGCTGGGAGCGCCTCTCGGCTTATAGGGATGGTGCGGTCCCTGCAGCGCACACCAATCTCCAGTCTCCTTCTCCTAGCCACAGTTTTGCCGGAAGAGACACAAAGAACTAAAAGAGCCCGAGTGGCTCCACATCACGAGAGCTGACATCGCTCCTCCCAGATGGCCCCACACTCGCCCTGGTGCTTAAATCCAGCGCTCGCCGAGGCTGACTCTGAAGGCTCTGCCCTCCACGCTGCTCCCCTGCTTTCCAGGTGCCACATGCCCCATCCCCCCAGCCTCACCCAGGTCCAGCCTGCCAGGGCTGCGGACTCCTGCCTCCCACCCGGAACGCAGGTCTGCGGGCCCAGCTCGAGCAAGGCACCCACGGCTACGCTGTCTGCCACTGCCACCTCAGCATCTGTCATCTCCCTGACTGAGGGCGGCAGTCAGCCCAAGGCCTCCCTCTCACACCTAGCCTTGTGCTCTGTGGCAAGCATCCTCCCATTCCTGGTGGCCTGGTGTGGCCTGGGCTAGGACACAGCCATGTTTCCACCACGTAGAGAGCAGGGACAGTCACCAAGTCTGCAGGGAGGATTCTCCTTCCTGTCAAGAGCAGCTTACTCTTTCCTACAGGCAAACCTGGGAAGGAAAGAGCCTGACCCACGGCTTCCTCCTGGGAGTACACCGCACGGTCTGTGGAGGGAAATCGTGCAGCGCGGGAAGGGCCTGCTCTGTTCCCGTGCCTCCCATCACAATGTGCTCACAGGCTCTTCGGGCACCACCAGAAGTGCTGCTCTCCCCCCTGCCGATGCAGGGTGAGGAGTCTGCCTGTGACCACCAGGCTCCACCTGGGTCTTTCTGCGGACATAATTGCCAGGGACCCTTCAGCCTTCTGTGGAGATGCAGGCGAACAGGGTCTGTGCTGTGAGCGGATGCCTGACCTGCACGTACAGCAGCGAGCACAGGCCCAGAGGCAGAAGGGCTGGCACCAGGGAAGGCACAGAGCAGGAGTGCGCCCACCGTGCTGGCCATCCTTGCTACTACTAAACCCTGCACCATGCCCACCTCTTACGGAAGAGCAGTGGGCTTCCAGGTCAGGCTCCCAAGGCACGGGTACCAGGGAGCCTGTGTGCAGCGCTTCCCCGAGCTCCGGGAGTCCTAGGGCGTCCGAGGCCACCCAGACCTGTTCTCCTCTCTACATGCTTGGTGGTGATATTTGAAAATGGGAAGAAATAACTTAGGGAGTGTCAGAACATTCACGTCCAGGCACACTCTGTAGGAGGCCACCTGGGCTCCCGGTGCCCCAGCTCCCACCAGATGCACTTACTGTGGGGAGGCCACGCTCCCACGACATGGAGACGGGACCGACACACCTGGAAGTGTGGTTTATATGCATCCCTGCTGCAGCATAGTCAGCCTGGTGACTGCCAGAGTCCCACTGTGCTCTGGTATGAGACACTGAAGTCACCTGCCCTTGAAGGCCACCCAGGCAGAGCACAGGGACTGGCTGACACCCTGGCATTCACACTGGGGCTAGACAACATCCTGCATGACAGGCGCCCTCTGCTCCTCACACACCCCATGCCTTCTCCCCCAGCTGGGCCTTACCTGGTGGATGTGCCAGGGATGGGGCGCCCTGTGTCGACCAGCACACACCAGCAGTATCCTGTGGACGGGTGGCACTGCACCGGCTTGTAGAGGCCACCGTGGGCACACTCGGGGATCACTACATTGTCGTTCTTTGGCTGCTTGGCCTCCTCGAGCGCAGACTGGTGCTCCTGGTCGCAGGAGGATGCTGGAGAGCAAAGTGAAAGGTGGTGAGTGGGCACGGGGCAAGGCTGGAACAGTGGGTGGGGCCGGGCAGGGGTGGCAGCCAAGCTGGGGGCAGGGAGCCAAGGGACAGCAGGGGCTTCTCAGGTATGGAGACACTGCACTGCAGCGGGACCCTGTGCCACCTGTCTGTTAGTCCTGTGTGACCACGGGACGGACCCACGCTCTTCCTGAGCCCACAAGCACACTCTCAAGTGCCACAAGCCACCCCTGGCACAAGGGTCCACAGTGCCTCCAGCACCCCACTTCTATGCCACAGCAGTACTGGTGGAGGTGGGAAGTGGCTCGAGGAGTGTCCAGAGAATGACCCTGCCCAGCGCCTCCGCACTGCCACTCCCCTGCCCACACCCCACCACCCCCTCGGCAGCAGTCACCCCTTAGAGAGCCTGCAAAGACACCACCTGGCCGAGCGGGAGGCTCTGGCCTCCGACCTGGCAGAAGGGTTCTCAGTGGCCCACAGCTGCCTGCTGTGCAGTAAGTCTACAGCTGCTACAGCAGTAGAAATCAGTGACCGCGGTAACCAGTATTCTCCGGAGTTCTGGTTCCCAGCAGCCAGAGGCGTGAGTCAGCCCCTAAATTTATTAACACCAAAGAGAGCAATGATGCCAAATGAAACAAGGACAGTTAAGATGACAGTGGTATGGCTATGTGTGTGCAAGCCATCATCTGCCTGTACCAGAGCCTCGAATTCTCCTCTGTGCAGCCTTGTTCAATCTGCTCCCATACACACACACACACACACACACACACACACACACACACACACTGCTATGCCTGGTCTGCACCCCGACAGAGAGGGAAACATAATTGAACTTCAAATGGACACCAATTTCCATGGGCCGTGGAAGCTCGCCCAGAGGTCTGCAGTTTTTCCCGACTAGCAGCAACACACTCATCTCTTCACCTTTTGCACGCCATGCTCAGACATAGCGCACGTACGTAGCGTGTCCTACTACCAAGCCTCAGTAGTTTTCAAAAGCACCAGCTTTCAGTTCAGTGCATGGCACACAATGTCCCCAACTCCTGACTTAGCAAATGACAGCCAGCTGCTCCTGTGCTCGGCATCATTTCCTGGGTGCGCCAGTCCTTTAGCACAGGTGGGCCTCGCGGCCCATTCAGTCCAAGTTTACACTTCTTGGTTCTAAGCATCTCTGTCCTGTTTTCTACCCTGAGAGCTGTCGATGTCAACTCTTGTCCCACAAGAAGCAAAACTGACCTGCAACTGGCACACAGGTGACAAGTTTTTTCACCACATTTTCTCTTTAATTATCAGACTAGTAACACATTCCTACTCCAGCTTAGCTCCATAGATTTCAAGTTTTGTGACCACACACAAGTTATTTTTACAAAGCTGCCTCTGTCAAGTTGGAAGAATGCCTGCTTAAAAAGAACTGGTTCATGTCTTCACCTAGCACGTGTCAGTGACTGCACATGTCCGACTGTCTGTCTAAGTCGTCTGACCACCAAAAGGAAGGTGGATGAGCTCAAACCATGCCCATGCACCTGGGAACTCGAAAGATCAAAGGCCTCCCGTGACCGCCGTGCCACACACAGGGCCCTGGATGCCCTGAGCTGGTGTCCAGGGAGGCTGCACAGGAAGCAGCGCCAGCCCCACCTGTTCTGCCTCAAGCGTCTATCTGTGTATATTTGTAATACACAGTGAACGCATCCCTCCGAGGAAACACGTGTGTGCACATTGCCTCTTGGCCCTTCTCACTGCCCTGCCCTGCCCTGCCCTCCCACCCCTCCCTTCCCCGATACTCTCCCTCGCTTCACAAAGTCTGTCTCCCTGTTTCCACCTATTATCTCTCATTTTGTCCTTTAAAGTCTTTATGCTTTGGGTTTGTCTTATAAGAAAAAACATGCAATATTACCCTGGGTTTGACTTGTTTCACTTCATGTCATGGACTTGAGGAGCATCCATCTTCCTACAAAGGACTAACTTACCCTTCTCCGCAGCCAACTAGTACTCCACTGTGTACACGTACTTCATTTTCTCTAGCATGCATCTACGGATGGGCATACAGGCCATTTCCAAGACGAAGATATTGTAAGTTGCACTACCATAAACATGGGTGTGACTATAACACTAAATAGGATGTCTTTAACTCTTTCGAAAAGAGACCCAGAAAAGAGATAGCTAGGTCAAAGGAATTCCTATGCTTAGTTTTTTTTTGAAGACTTTCCACAGTGGTTGCACTAGCTTCCGCTCCCACCAAGAATGTGGAAGGCCTCCCTCCCCGCCTCTCCCCACCCCGCACCCATGCCGATCTTGCCAGTGTGGGCTGGATTTTGAGTTCTTGACAGTGGTCATTGCTTCTGGAGTAAGAGGGACTCCCAAGTGCTGCTCCAATTCGCACTTCCCTGAGGACGAGTATGGCCGAAGCTTGCTGGCCACTGGCACCTCTTCTTCAAGAAGCATATGCACTTAGGCTGCCAACTTTTTTGATTGGGCCACTTACTTTTAGGAGCCTGAGTTTTAAGTTCTTTATTCTAGATATTAGTCTTTGGTCTGAGGAGCTGCTGGCAAAACTTTCTTCTTATCCTGTAGGTTATCTTTTCATTCTATTAATTGTTTACTTGCTGTGCAGAAGCTTTTACATTTTATGTAATCTCATTTGTTCATTCCTGGGTTTTACTATGCAATTTGGATTCTGTTCAGAAAGTCCTATCCTGGCTGGGGAGATAGCTCAGCAGTGTAAGTGACTTCCTGGCAAGTGCAAGGTCCTGAGTTCAATCCCTGGCAAAAAAAAAAAAAAAAAAAAAAAAAAAAAAAAAAAAAAAAAAAAAAAAAAAAAAAAAA
>NDGN011544211.1:4063-14134 GCA_002564285.1 Tympanoctomys barrerae
AAAAAAAAAAAAAAAAAGGGGGTTGTTTTATGACTCAATATTTTTGTGAAAGACATAGGGGTACATAAAACATAATTACAAGGGCTGGGGAGATAGCTCAGTAGAATAAGGGCTTGCCTGGCAAGTGTAAGGTCCTGAGTTCATTTCCTACTACCACAAAAAAAAAACCAAAAACCAAAAAACAAAAAACAAAAATAATTATAATTTGGGAGCTAATATTAAGTGGCTACCTACATATAAAAAATAAGTTATTTAAACTTATTTTTTTAAATCTCCCTACCCCTTTTTTACAGTGGTAAATATGCTTAACAAAACAGCATTTTTGCCATCCTTAAGTTTATAATTAGGTGGCATTGAGCACATTAACAGCATATGTGACCATTGCCGACTTCTATCTCCAGAACTTTTTCACCTTCCCAAGCTCAGTCTGAAACCATCGAAACTCCCTGCTTTCCCCTCTCGTAGTCCCTGGTAACCTCTGTGTCTACCAGCTATTTTGTTTAATGAATTTACCAATTCTGGGCATCTCATATGAATAGATATACAGTAGTTGTCCATTTGTGTCTGGTTTATCACATTTTGGGGTTTATCCACATGGTAGCATGTGTCACAGCTACTTTCCTTTTGTTGAAACATTTTGTTGAGCCTTTATGCTTCTTGCTACTATGATTGTTGCCTCTGTGAATACTGGTGTAAAAGTGTTCCTATTTTCTGTTCTTTTGAGCTCTTTATACATAGAAGTAGAATTGCTAGATCATAACATAACTTTTGTTTTCTGTGCCAGAGATTAAACCTAGGACTAGGGCCGTCCAAATAGCTCAGCAGATTAAAGTGCCAGTTTAGGCAGAGCACAGCGGCCAGACTTTGATCCCTGGGCCTGCCATGCTGGCCTCGCCCTAGGGGCGCGCAGAGATGGGCGACTGAGACTGGGCGTGGTGGTGCATGCCTGTATTATCAGCTCTTGGAAGACTGTAAACGAGTGGATCACTACAAGTACGATCTAGTAGTGAGACCCTGAATACCCTACAGACCATTACCTAAAAATACAAAAAATAAATAAACCTAGGACTTCATGCTTACCAGGCAAGTGCTCTATCTTTGAGGGCATTCTCATCCCTATATAGTAATCTTATATCTCACTTTTTGATGAACTACCATGCTGTTCTCCATAGCAGTTGTACCATTTTAAATTCCAGCCAGTAATACATAAGAGCTTCACTTTCCTCATATCCTGAAATCACTTGTTTTTCATTTAAAAAATAATATCCATTTTCATTGTGCATGGTGGTATACACCTGTAATCCCAGCACTCAGGAGGCTGATGCAAGAGAATTGCTGAAAGTTTGAGGCCAGCCTTGCTACATAGCAAGACCCTATCTCAAAAAGAAAAGAAAGAAAGAAAGAAAGAAAGAAAAGAAAAGAAAGAAATATCCATTGTAATGGGTATGAAGGGGTTGGTATCTTAGTGTTTTTTAATCTTACTTCCCTAATTACCAGTATTGAACATCTTGCGACACCTTTGTATATTATTTTTAGAAAAACATCTATTAAAATCCTTTTAATTTTTAAAAATTGTTTTATTCTTTGTCAAATTATGTTTTAAAAATTAATTTTGGATATTTATTCTTTATCAGATATGATTTGCAAATATTTTCTTTTCATTCTGTGGGTTTTCTTTTCACCCTAGTGATAGTCTCCTTTCTGTATATGTTTATTATTATTTTTATATATTTGGTACAGTGTCTCACTATGCAGCTCGGACTCGTAGTGATCCTTCTGTCTTCAGCCTCTCTAGTGCTAGGATTACAAGTGTGTGCCACGGTGCCATGTTTCGGTGGCCAGCTCTGTAGGCACCCCCAGCACGGCAGGCGGTCCCAGAGATCCAACCCAGGTCCTTGTGCTAGCCATGGACGAAATAGCCATTAGACAAGCTATCGCCCCAGGCCTATCTACAACTTTTTAATTTTTATAAAATCTAATTATTTTTCTTTTCTTGTTCATGTTCTTAGTGCCTCAGTAAAGTGTTTTCTTTATTTTTTGGGGGGAGGGGTTCTTTTTGAGACAAGGTTTCATTATGCAGTTTAGGCTGGCCTTGAACTCACTTCGTAGCCCAGGCTGGCCTTGAACTTGCAGTGATCTTCCTGCCTCAGCCTTCCAAGTGCTGGGATTACAGGTGTGCATCACCACACTCTGCCTCAGTAGGCTTTAAGTTAACACAATCTCAGAAAATTAATAAACAAAATGAAAATAAAAATCATCTCGGATTATGTTACCCTATAATAAACATAATGACTTTTGGTACTTGGCTTTTTATAATGGTGGCCTCTTACTGTAAAATTTGTTTTGTAACTTCTTTCCACATCATTATTCTGTGCATCAGGGTATGTATAGTTTGGTTAGTGATATAATCTTCTATTAGATATATTTCATAATGTATAATATATGAAAAGACTTAGGTATTTAAAAGTTCTTACACATTACTTTATATTTTTGATAAAGAATGATCTTACAAAGTTTTGTGAAAAAGCAAGCACATATTATCACTAACTTAGAAAACAAGTCTTTCTTATTTTTATTTACCTGATTGATTATGATAAGAACAAAAATAGTAGACTAATGTTTCTAAATGTTACTTTGTTTCACAGGGTATTCTGGAGCAAGATGCCTTCCATAGATCACTTTTGGCTTGCTGCCTTGAAGTCATCACTTTCTCTTATAAGCCTCCGGGGAATTTTCCATTTATTACTGAAATATTCGATGTACCACTTTATCATTTTTATAAGGTATTTTCAGAAATATGAACTGATGATTGCAGATGGGATATACTTCTTATAAGTCACTTAGTTCACAATAACATCCAAATACACTTATTCTGTTTTCTATTTTTAATTACATATTTAGTAATCTCTGTTTAGAGAGCATAGAAGAAACAGGAGAACCTTCAGACCTATATAAATTCTTTTAGTATGAGAGGTATATTTTGGGTAAAATCTTCATTGATTGTCTCTGTTTCATCTAGTTTCTGCTGTACTAGATAAACTTGTATAGCAAACTATTTTTTATTTTACAGTAGTTTAATAACATTGAAGCGCCTTTCAGAAAAAAATTATCACACTTGTGAGGCACAGAGGTATAACACTGATTTTTGTCTTGATATAAATTTAGCATGTGGTCAGAAGTAATTTCTGTAGTATTACAGATTGTTTAGAGGATTTAATATGAACATATTTTATTTAATTTTTGGCTTTTGGTGCTAGAGATTGAACCCAGGGCTTCATGCATACAAAGCATATGTTCTGTTACTGAGCTACACAACCAGCCCTTTAACATAAAAATTTAAGAGTAGTATCACTATGCACATATTTTATATTCATGTAAATAAACTAAATATTTATAATGCCAGTAATACAAAAGCAGCTATTTCAAAATAGTACTTTTGTGCCAGCCAGATAGCTTAGTGGATTAAAGAGCCTGTTTAGGCTGATGTAAGGGCCAGGGACTCAATCCCTGGTCTGCCATGCTGGCTCCGCCCCTGGGGTGTGCTGAGACAGCCATTGTGGTGGTGTGCACCTGTAATCCCAGCACTTGGGGGGCTGTAAAACAGGAAGAATCACTACAACTCCCATCTGTGCAGTGAGACCCCGTAAGCCCTGTACTAAATACAAAAAAAGAAAAGAAAATAGTACTGTTAATTATAATATTTGAATAAATTATTTGTCTATTTTTAAATTACTTAAATAGATGTACTCAGCTGGGGAGATAGCTCAGTGGCATATGTGCCTAACTGGCAAGCACAAGGTCCCAGGTTCAATCCCTAGTACCAAAAAAAAAAAAGATGTACTCATTTTTCTTTTTGCACTTGTTAATATTTTCTATGGAAAAAAAATCATAATTAATTTTTCTTTATTTCAGGTAATAGAAGTATTTATTAGAGCAGAAGATGGGCTTTGTAGAGAAGTGGTAAAACACCTTAACCAGATTGAAGAACAGATCTTAGATCATTTGGCATGGAAATCAGAGTCCCCACTCTGGGATAAAATTCGAGATAATGACAATAGAGTTCCTACGTGTGAAGAGGTATGTCAAAATATCTTAGCATCTTTCTATAGAAAAAGTACACCGATATCAGTTCCATTCATAACCCTTTGCATTCAGTGCTTTCCTTTATTTGTTGATCAAGTTTTAGTTACTATTCTTACTTACCAAATAAATAATGAAGGTTGATTCACATTTAAATCTGATGATCAGGACTGGAATTTAAAATGATTTTTTGTTGTTAGGTGACAGTGGAAAAGACAGCTGATTTTATTAAGGCAGAGTTTCTAATGATCATGCCAAGACAGTTTTCTTTGCCTTAGATTATTATTGTATGTCTAATGCAAATGCTTTTTGGATATTGCCATTTTATGTGCAAAATTATTTATAGGTCATGCCACCTCAGAACTTGGAAAGAGCAGATGAAATTTGTATTGCTGGCTCCCCTTTGACACCTAGAAGGGTGAGTGAAGTTCGTGCTGATACTGGAGGAATTGGAAGAAGTAAGTCTAAGATGCTCGGAGGAACATTTTGTAGACTTGTATCTGGAAATTTAAATTTTATCTCAACCTACAAATGAAATGGATAAAAAATATGGAGAAGAAAATATTCTGTGCACTTTAGCATCACACAGATTACTTAAAAATAATGCTTTTAAAGAAGAAAAAACACAAGAAAATATATAAGATTATGTATGAGAGAGAGATAGAAACAGATAAACACTCCTACCAAGCCAAAGTCTATCAGAGCAAGTATCTTTTCTGAAGGAAGGAGTATCATATATTAAATGTGATCCTTATTTTTTAAGTGTATGTTTATCTAAGAGCATATAAAAGGGTAGAGATGGAAAAACTAGATTGTTAGGAATTATTTGGGGTGATAGAATTCCTGGTAAATTCTCTAATGTTTTAGAGGCAAATATGTAGTACTTTCTAATCAGAAAAAGTAGAGAAACCTTTTAGACAGAGCTGCGTGGTCTAATTAGCTACAGATAAAGACTAGGTTTCCTATACATTTGGTTTGTATTGTAAGCAGTTTCTCAGATGACCTGCCAGATACAAAGTTTCAATATCTACAACTCCTTTCATATTTCTTGTTTTGTTCTTCTTAGTGCTGGGAATAAACTCAGGGCCTTAAACATGCTAAGTACACATCTATCACTGAACCACACCTCCAGGCCTGCACCTACTTTTTAAAGACCAATTATATAAATCTGGAGAGTTCCGTATTGTTGAATGTCATTAAAGTATTTTTGTTTTTAGATTAGTGTTGTAATATAATTGATAAGCAGTTGCTGAAGAAAAATCTATTTAAAGTAAAAAATCACTTTAAAAAAATTTTTTTTGTATTTGGTATAGGGTCTCACTATGCAGCTCAGACTTGTAGTGCTATTCCTGTTTCCAGCCTTCCCAGTGCTGGTATTACAGGTATGTACCTCCACACCTGGTCTTAGTGGCCAGCTCAGCATGCCCCAGGGGGTAGGGGCAATGTGCAGGTCTGGGGATCAACCCCTGGTCCCTATGCTTGCCAAAGCAGATGCTTAGTTCACTGAGCTATCTCACCAGCACTCAAAAATCACTCTTAAGTAGTGCATGATAAGTGAGTTAGTGATCCATATGAAAATATATTCATTTTTGAAAGAGGAATTATAATGGTTTAATATTTTTCTGCTTCACATCTACTTGGAATTGTTCACAGATCTGTCAGCTGGTCTTTTTTAGTCCTACTTTGGTATAGTTTTTCCTCCCTAATCTATGGATTATGATTTGGTATTAAATTTCTTTTTGGGGGAGGGGATGTTGGTGTTGGTGTGATGGGTCTTGAACCCTTGTGCATTGAGCTACATAGTCAGCCTTTTTTTTTTTTTTTTAGCTTTATTTGCAGACAAAGTCTTGCTAAGTTCCTCAGATTGGTGGCCTGGAACTTGTGATCCTCCTGCCTCAGCCTTCTGAGTAGCTAGGATTATAGGCATGCAACTGCACTTTCTTGCTTTTTGGGGTTTTTTTGGGGGGAGGGGGCTGGGAAGATAGCTCAGTGGCATAAGTACCTGCCTGACAAGCATAACATCCTGAGTTTGATCCCTCGTACAAAGTTTAAAAAAATTGGAAATAGGTAATGTTAATGGTTCTACAATATTATAGATGCTACCAAGTTGTACACTTAAAAATGGTTAAAATGGATATATATATATATATATATATATATATAATTTTTTAAACTAGAATTTAAAAAAATCATTAAGGTACTATACCAAACACCATTGAATTATACAACTTTAATGGATGTGAACCATATATCAATAACCATATATCAACCATATTGATATATTAACCATATATCAATAAAATTTTTTTAAAATTATGGACTGGGCATGTTGGTATATATCTGTAATTCTAGCTACTTGGAAGGCTGAGTTAGGAAGATCATTGGTCAACCTGGGCAACTTAGATAGACTTTGCCTCAAAATAATTTTTAAAAAAGGCTGGGAGTATAGCTCAGGGTAGGATACTTGCCTACTGTGAACAAAGGCCTGGTTTAATCTCTGATATTGCAAAATAAAGCAAAACAAAATACTAAGATTAGTTAATTCTAAACCATGTGTGTCTACCTTGCTAAAGAACATTATTAACTTTTGATAATTTTCTATCTGTGGAAAAAGACAAAGGTGAAATTTCATTAAAAACTGGAGCAATATGCTGTCCAATGACAGACAGTGCTACCTTGGTTCACAGAATTAATTTGTTCCACAGTTTTGGTAAAGATGGCCCTTTTTGCATTTGTGTGGGAAAGATGGCTGCATTGTGTTTGTTATCCAGTGCAGAGTCTGCAGGCACAAACAAAATTTTGCCAAATGCGTGTGTGGTGGTATCTCAGTTACTTTTCTCTTGTTGCTGGGACAAAATACCCAACACCCAAAATTAAGGAAGGAAAGGTTTATTTAGCTCACAGTGAAGGCTTTAGTCCATACTCCGCTGGCTCCAAGGCAGACTGGCACAAGGTAGAGGGCAGCAGTTTATGGCAGAAAACAGCAAAGAGCAAAGGGAGAAGATGCAGCTGCATATTCTAGCAAGCCTCTCCCTTCCTTCCATGCTCACTGCGAAGACTGGAGGTCCTCTGAGGGAATTGGCGTGGCTGTGAAGATCAGAGCTCCTCCAAGGAAGTGGAACTCTAAATCCTGCCTCAACTCCCTTTTATATCTTTTTTGTGCTCAGTCACTCTAGAGTGAGGAATCCCTGAGCCCATCCAGCCAAGCTTCCAGCTTCTCAAGTTGACACAATGGTGTCAACCACTACAGGTGGTTTAGCCAATAGTCAATTTGTAACACTGAAACAGGGTGGTGCTGGGTGTGGAAGGCCCACCTGAGGATCGTTGCCAGCCACATAAGAGCAGAACTGGAGAAGAGGACAGTGTTGTTGATTCTCCCAGAGAAGTTTGTCTCACTGATTTTCCTGATGAACTTGGCTGTTTTCATCACTGAAGGAGCTTGGGCCTTTGCTGTCTCTGAGAATGGCTGTAGTTCTCTTGTGGGGAGCTCTGGTCCTAACCTGGAATATCACTTCCTAGCTCCAGTGCAGATTGTTCAGCTTCTTGGGAAAGATCCTGATGGTGCAGACTTTCTAGCTTCTACCACTGACCTTTGGGCCTTTCGGGTGCAGATCCTTGAAGCAGACTTGCATGAGTTGGTTGTCCCAGGCTCTAGACCTCCACCTGGACTCATGTAGGACATTGCCATGGGATCCGGGCCTCAGCTGGATTGTTTGGGTCTGTAGCACATAGACAGATTTCCTAGTCTGTTGCATTCGACTCTTTGGGTGAATACTATAAGATAATCCTATAAATTATGTGTCCTGTAGTAAATCTTTTCCTTTATAAACTCTGACTGCAACAGCTTGTGTTTTTGAACCAAATTGTTTACAACAAAAGCATTTGTGAACTCAGGTACCATTATAATACCATTATATCTCCTTATAAATAGTGGTTTTACAGGGAAATTATATCATATATGAAGTTAGAATTTGCATATGGTAAAAAATTATAGAAAAACAGAATAGTTCCTTATTGTTTTATGTGTGGTGCCGGGCCTCAGAATGCTAGGCAAGCTGTCTATTACTGAGCCAGATCCTCAGCTCTAAAATAATTCCTTAAATTGCTCTTCCATTATGAAGTCCTTGTAGTAGTTAACAACAATGCCTAGGACAAGGTAGAGTGGAGAAAGAAGCACTGTGAGAGAAATAGAAATGTTTGCTTTTTAAGTCATGAACCATTTCAAACATTGGTTATTTTTTAATGTAAGACCTTGGATGGAAGTCAGACCTGTTGTCATGTGTTAAAAAGAGTTGTACAATCTGTTTTGATCTTAGGCATAACATCTCCAACCACACTGTATGATAGATACAGCTCTCCAACAGTCAGCACTACCAGAAGGCGGCTGTTTGAAAATGACAGCCCCTCTGATGGAGGGACACCTGGGCGCATTCCCTCGCAACCCTTAGTCAGTGCTGTCCCTGTGCAGAGTGTATCTGGAGAGGCAGTTTCTGTCACACCAGTTCCTGGACAGACATTGGTCACCATGGCAACAGCCACTGTCACAGCCAACAATGGACAAACAGTAACTATTCCTGTACAAGGTAAGGAAGACAGTTGGATATTGAGTTCTTTTGGCTGAAATGTGAATATGGGATAGAGGAGTTGGGGTGGGAGGGGACTTGAAAGAGATGGAGACCTCTCCCAGGACAGCCTCATTGTTATGTTCTGCACACCTCCACCAACAAACTGCAGGTATTGCCAATGAAAATGGAGGGATAACTTTCTTCCCAGTCCAAGTCAATGTCGGAGGGCAGGCACAAGCCGTGACAGGCTCCATTCAGCCCCTCAGTGCGCAGGCCCTGGCTGGAAGTCTGAGTTCTCAACAGGTCACGGGAACAACTTTGCAAGTCCCTGGTCAGGTGGCCATTCAGCAGATTTCCCCAGGTGGACAACAAAAACAAGGCCAGGCTTTCTCCAGCAGCAGTGTTAGACCCAAGACCACCAGCTCTTTATCACTTTTCTTTAGAAAGGTAATTCTTCATGTACCTTTACCAGAGCATGAACTTGCAAAAAGTAATTGTTAAGCAAAGTATGAAATGTTCTTGTTTATCTGTTAGGTTTACCACTTAGCAGGTGTCCGCCTTCGGGATCTTTGTGCGAAACTAGATATTTCAGATGAACTGAGGAAAAAAATCTGGACCTGCTTTGAATTCTCCATGATTCAGTGTCCTGAACTTATGATTGATAGACATCTGGACCAGTTGTTAATGTGTGCCATTTATGTCATGGCAAAGGTGAGTATCATTCAGGTGGAAAACGACAAAAGCAAAGGTGCTAATTCTTTTTATTTTGTTTTATTTTTGTTTTTTACTTTTGGTGACAGTGTCTCTATGTAGTTCAGACTGGGCTTGAACTCACTGTGAGCACAGACTGGTGTGGAACCCGTAGCAATCCTCCCGCCACAGCCTCCCAAATGCTTTGATTATAGGCGTGAGACCCCACATCAAATAGCCAAAGATGGTATTTCATTACTCAGAATATATTTGTTGTTTTGTTATTCTTTCATTTTACTTATAATACTGAAGACTGAACCTCAGGCCTGCATCCTGATCTGTTTAGAGACAAGGCCTTCCTAAATTGCCCAGAGTAGGCTTGAATTTAGGATTAGACTGCCTCAGTCTCCTGAGTCTGATGTTACAGATGTGTGCCAGTATACCTCACCTACTCAGACCATTTTCAAACACCTTTAATGAAATATAATCTACCTATTAGAATGTACAATTTAGGGGCCAGGGAGATAGCTCAGTGGCATTAGCACCTGCCTGGCAAGTGCAAGGTCCTGAGTTCAGTCTCTGGTACCAAAAACTAAATAAAATAAAAAATGTAATTTAGTGTATCTTAGTATGTGACAGTACATAATGTATTTTTATCTATTCATTAATTGATGGACAGTATAATTTTTTCTGCTTTTTGGCTATTATGAATAATATTGCAATTAGATTTTTTAAA
>NDGN011544219.1:1177-13754 GCA_002564285.1 Tympanoctomys barrerae
AGCACTTCCCTGGCAAGCGCAAGGGCCTGAGTTCAATCCCTGGTTCCGCAAAAAAAAAAAAAGTTTAAACATAGGGCCAAGGAGATAGCTCAGTGGACTAAGTGCCTGCTCAGGCAAGTGCAGGGACCAGGGTTCCATCTCTGCATGCCAGCCCTGACCCTAGGCATGCTGAGCTGGCCACAGAGACTGGGTGTGGTGGTGCACACCTGTAAACCCAGTGCTGGGGAGGCTGAGACAGCAGGATCACTGATCACTAGGAGTTCAAGCTGCATAGTGAGACTCTGTACCAAATACTTTTTTAAAAAAATAAAATAAAATAAAGAAGAGTTTAAACAGCCTCACCATACTATAAATAAAACATGAAGACCATATCAGTAATAAAAACAGCTCTATTGTATCATACTATGGTGGTCTAGTCAAGTCCTTTAGTATTCATATAGAAAGCAAAATACATCAGTACAGGGCATAGCTGTGTTATACACAGACACATGAATCCACAAAAAAATCATCTTATATATAATGCTTTAAGTATTATACAGAGGTTTTCTCGTTCAATTCTCATAATATACTGAACACTGATTTTCAGAATGCATAACAGCAATTTAGAGAGGTAAACTAGCCTGTAAACTCTGCCCAGCTCCAGGTGGGTCTGGAAATTTCCTTTTCACTATTAGGGTGTAACCATAAGCTAGAAACAGTGTAAAGGCCATCCGAACTTATAAGCCAACGAACAACCGCGACCTGGAATCAAGTCAAGCACATAGACCACATCTCCATTCTTCACTATCTCTACTATATTTGGTAAATCTGGCTCTCTAAGAGTATCTGTAGGTACTTATTCATTTTGCTACTATGGAAAAATCCTAGTCACTACACTAAGCAGGAGATGAGGCCTGTTCCCTTCAGTTACTAGGTACTAGTTTTGTTGGCTCCTTGAGCGAGGCATCTTTTGGATGGATTTTCTTGGATACCTATTTGACATAGCCTGCAAATGCTATCCATGTAGTCTAACCTAATCGGTGCTAAGCAACCTCAATAGGAATCCTTGAGTTTGCCATCACAGCATTTATTATCCTCACAGGAAGCCACACCTTGTTAGTATTCTCCCTTGGAAGTATTCACAATCCAAGGCTATCAGTTACCTGCTTCCTTTCCCAGCCAAGTCATAATTATACTGCTAAAAAAAACAAGACATAAGTATTAAATATCAACAGACTAAAATATATTTAGGATTATACTACTCACAAATTTATTATAGCCATAATTCTATATAATTTTTAAATTTTTAACTGATGCTACCCAACATTTTGTCACTGATTCATGACACACAATACTGACTCCACATCCATAAGAAACAGTCCACTATAATGTGTGTGATGTATAAATGTGTTTTACTACATGCACACATGGCCCCTCAGCATCTATAATAACAAATTTGTTTTGATTTACATTCTGTGTGGTTATAAATCATACTGTGTCTATAGGCCTAACATTTGGGTAATCGTCATATAACTTAACCATTCAGAAGCACAAAATTAACAGTTGATGGGGCGGAGGCAATCACTTTTTTCCAAAAGTTAGGCAATTTCTTTTTTAGCCCTGGCTCAAGTACTTAGTTTTATAAAAGGGGCCAATTAGAAAGTTGTTGAAAGCTACATGTTCTCATCAGTTAAAATGAATTCTTTATACTCATTTCCAAGACTCAAAGTCCAACCCTAGGTGATGCTGGATACAAAGAAAAAAAAAAATTTATTAACTGGATTTAGAGAAATGTCATCCACATACAGCTATTCTCCTGGCTTGCATTTCCTGGCTGGAATGGGTATTTGTAATAGCATGTTAAATATGTATTTTCAAAGATTTAATACACATGGATCTCTCAAATTAAAGTTACCAGAAAACTGTCTTGGGTGTTTAGAAAAACTTATTGATAGTCTGATAAGCATAATTTACCTTACATCACAAAATGAAACTATACTAGATTTCATAGCTTAAAAAACTCAACATTCTAGTAGGTCAATTCATGAGCAAAAAGAATAGAGGCCATATGGAAGGATTTCAGCACAGATTTGGAGAATAATGCAGGGCTCACCCAGGCACTCTGCTACTCTGGAATATAAGTCTCTAGACACAGTTCCTGGATTGGTTCAAAAACTGAATTTCTATTCCTTCATTACACAGAATATATTCAGAAGACAGCAGAGGCTAAAAATTCTATGAGTACAGCACAGACTAAAACTATAAATAGACAAGGGAGAAAAAAATGTGTGGAGAGTATAAATATACTCCATTCATTAGTATATTTACTAAGCAGCTATTATATGCCAGGTAAATTGTTAAGCATTGCACTGTTCGGTAAAATACAGTCTTTGTCTGTTAAAAGTAATTTTCAACTTAACCAAGAAAGAGGAGGAGGAAGGACAGTAACACAATTACCCATTTTTTTCTATTTGGTAATCTACCCCTTAAACTTAATTTTTCTCCAACTTTTATTTTCTAATATATACATATATATTAGACATAGACATAGACATATATGTATGAAGTATGTCTTTTGAAAAGACTAAAGATTCCAAAATTTTAAGGTAAATATACAATATTAAAAACTAAAGGTAAAACTAGAAAAAGATTAAGAATACTTCTTATTCTGGAAAAGCAGCATAGCCTAGTTACTAGTGCTACGTCCCATCTATGTTTTCTGATACATGTCTTCAGTAAGAGGAAACCTATAAAACAAAGTGCAGAAAAGTAGAGTACTAACGAGTTCCACAGCGACATCCAACTTGAAGTATCTCACTTCCTTTATGAATGACATCACCTGAAACAGTTAACAGTAGTCACTGTTTTGTGTCAGTGTTACTGCCCCATGCTTAAACGCTTCTCTAGGCCTCCGTTTTCTACAAAACTATCAGAGAGCAAGGGTAGGTAACTGGCTATAGTCTAGATGAACAGAATAGCTTTATGCTATAATTAATATGTAAAGAATGATCAGACAGACATTTAAATGGAAATAAAATGTAATCTAGCAAATGTAAAGCTAAATATTAATCTCAAGAATATAAAAGTAAGTAACAGAAAATAATTTCCTTTCCATCAATTATTCGTATACACTATTTTGCTTTCCTTCTTAAGTGCTCTGAGTGCATTCGGATCCGGATGGGGACAGAGCAGGCAAAGGGCATCTGCAGTTCACATGTGGCAGGAGGCTTGGACAAGAAGAATTTCTTCTTTTTCCTTCACAGTACAGACTTACACGCAACCTACAGAGTGCGGCTGCCACCACGCCTCAACAATGCTTAAACACACCAAAGACCCAACTCCAACCAGGTAATTTTGATAGTGATAAAATGTTAAAACCCTTACTCAATTCATAATATACAGTCCCACATTGTGCACTTTAAGCCTATCTGAAAAACAGCCACAGAAATTTTTGTGGAAAGGAATATAATTTCTTTTATCCCAATGCAATCAAACAGCACTATGTTTACACAAATCAAACTAGCAAATGAATAAAGTCAATAATATATTTAATTTTTAATATAGTTTAAGGTGGTACAGTGCCATCTCTTTATCAAAATCTCTTCCCCATCCTTTGCATTACACAGAACTATTAATATGATATACTGACAAATAATTTAAAATAATTTTCTAAGCTATGCCCACAACCACCCTATGACTTCCCCTATTTTGTAGTTAAAAATCTTACAATACTAGCTTAAATTTCATCCTGCCTGACACACTTCCAGCAGAAAGCAGATTAGTGCCTCAGAACACTTTACGGGGTTTTGCTATCAACCAGGTTACGCACCCAGTAAAGCTTTCAGCAAAATTATCTTATTCAAATGAACTCCTGGGCTGAAGTAAACAACGCTGCAGTCCACTGCTCTTACATACTTTTCTTTCATTTATTTCCTTTTTCTCTACTTAGGCTTATGGCACGTGCCATAGTAAGAGTGTTGGTTAAATATTCCTGGAGTGTCACAATATGTAATATAATAAAATAGATTACAGCCCTACCTTTCTTTCACAGCAGTAGTGCCAAGCACAGGTACACCGGAGCAATCAATTTGTTCTGCAGACAGTAAGGCTCTCATAGAATACTAATGCAAATCCCTTTTCCTTTCTCCTCTGCCTTGACTCCCCAGTGCCCAGGTCCCGACCAATACAAGGAGGAGGGCGAAGTCTTCTGCTGAGATAACCACAACTACTAATCAAGTATACGTGAACAAGGGCACAGGATTAAACCTCACCAGGCTTGAGTCCCCGGTTGACAGCAGCTAAACACAAGCACAGCATGGTGAACACACACACACACACACCATGAATATACAAATGTGTCTATACTGGTGCACTAATTCATCACACTTTTCCACTTGACATTTTCTATCTCGGGGCATAAATTTACCTCCTGTTGAATCAAGGGCATAGACCAACAGTTCCCCAAAACCACTGTTTCCCAGAGATGAGAATCCCCACCCATATACTCTGCATTAGACTGTTCCCTATTTTTAAAACAAGACAGTTTTACAGATTGCACTATTCAGTACAATTCTTCTGGATTTACACTTTCAAGCATGAATAGGGGGTTAATGCACTCAGTACAGATTCTTAGGATTTTACACTTATCATGTATTTATAATAGCTAAAGCCTACTTCAAAAAAAGCATGTGCATTGCTAATAATCAAAAGATATCCAAAGAAGTCCACTTACTTTGAAGTTTTTGCATTAAATATAATCCCACACTTAAAAAACCTTCAGGTCTGCAAAATTATTTAAAATGCATCTTTAACATTTTAGAATTATAGTACTGGTAGCACAGGGGCATATTTGGCCTTTAAATCTAAAGTTGTAAGGCTCCTTCCAATTAGGCATTTTCATTTTGTTTTTTTTTTTCTTTTATTTAAAGGAGAGAAATGTATGTCAGTGACTGGGTGGATGATGACAGAGTTGTTATATATATTTTAACAACACATATTACCTCATTTTAATTTGCCACCTGGAATTTTTAAATAACTCTTGAAAAGCACCAATAGTCACAGGGCTACAAAAACTGAGCAGTAAGAACAATATACTACAAATTGAAACAAAACTTATTAGGTAGCTTCTGAAACCGATGCTGTTTTCAGGCAAACAACTGTTTTGCCACTGTTAAAATAAATATGTCTTATTGTGGATTCTTTTTTTTTCCTAAAAAGGTAGGAACAATTATGAAATAGTAGGGAATTCAGTGAAGTATTGCAATAATGTTTAATCGATACTGATGTATTTGTCCTTGACACACTGACCATGTCATCAGGCTACTGTCATGTGATATCATGTCATTTCTCCACCTGGCTCATGACCTTGTCCTCTAAATGACCTAAAGCTTCCCTCAAGTAGCAGGAGGCCCCTCCCCGCTGCCTCAGCAAGGTCGAATGGGTCAGCGTGTCCTCATCTATAATCCACCACCATTTGTCAGCAGGGAGGCTGGAGGAGGCAGGCTTGCTACAAGGGGAGAATGCCCAATTAGGCAGCTGTCACACAAAGCATAGGCTGCAAAATTATCCCCTGTCAAAAGAAAGAGCAGCTGCGGGGGCCAATTACAGCAACCTTTCAACCCTTTAGGTACTGGAAACTACACAGAAGTAAATGAAGAACAATTAGTGATAACAAATTGAGAAATTAGGATAGTAAATTAGAAATTACTAGCAGGTGAGCTTAGGTCACACGTGACATTTAGGGCACACCAGACTCCAGGCAAGGACAAGATGCACTGCTTCACACTGTTCCCCTGAATGTACTTATCCTTTACAACACTGTCTTTTTACCAACCTGAATCCTTTAAAATGACATCTATATCTATATATCTATAGGTATATCTATACATACCAATGTATGTAGCCTTTTTGTTTTCATGGATCCAAAAACACTGTTCCATGAAGGAGGAAAAACCTCTCTAAAAAATAAGTCTAGTAAATTCTAAGTTATTCTTATATAATCTATCATGTCATACCTTTAATCTTAAATTTTTAAAATATGGCACACAAAAACCAACATATTAATTCAAATAAACTCACTCAAAATACTACCAATCTGTACAAAGTAGTGCCTTGATTCTACATCAGTCATGTTTACAAAGAAAACATCCACTGCAGAAAGAAATTA
Organism: Tympanoctomys barrerae; assembly: GCA_002564285.1. Taxonomy (NCBI): domain Eukaryota; kingdom Metazoa; phylum Chordata; class Mammalia; order Rodentia; family Octodontidae; genus Tympanoctomys; species Tympanoctomys barrerae. The sequence continues at coordinate 7,323 of NDGN011544219.1, forward strand.
ATGTGAATGCTAAGGAAATCGTTCTGCTGATTGTTGAGGTAACCTTTCTCCATAGGCTGTAACTTTATGTATAAAAATTTAATATATATAAAATCAACTACAAAACTTTTTTTCGATCGCTGGGCTCCAACCCTGCAGGGCTGGTGCGCCTTACACAAGGCACATGAAGCTGCTTCACTTGGCCTCATCCAGCTAGTCTACTTGGCCGTCAGCATCAGCAAGCAACAAAAGAGGAACAGGGAGAAGCAAGCCCCATGTCAGAAAGGGACTCCATGGCGGCTACCAGGTGTTTATGGGCCTGGCTTCTTCTCACCCGAAGGAGTCCCATATATTCGGAAGCAACTTCCTGAAACCCCATTTTTAACTGAGATTGTTCTTCCCATTAGCACAAAGCTTGCGTTCCTAGGCCAATTCTTTGAAAACTGAGAAACTTGAATGTTACGCGCTATAACTTGTAAAGAAGCAGGGCTGCACTGCTAACAGGAATGCTAAGTGAAGACGAAAAGGTGGGGCGATAAAGGGGCACTTTACTCACCCCCTCAGAATATGGAATAAATAAATCAAAGTGGCCAGCGAGAAGTGTGTACCTGCACTTCCTAGTTCCTAAGTCAAGCCATTTAAGGAAATTTCCAGGAGATAAATGTCAAAGAAGAAAACTTCTCCATTAAAAGTTTATCTATGAATTTGATTTATAAATTAAGTTTCGCCCTTATGAAACTAAGCATTTATAAAATTTCTCTTAAATTATAGGAATGGCCAATAGTCAGGAATGAAGGAGTTAAATGCCTTTGGAATGCAGTTTCCATCATACATGGGTGACTATCTCTTTAAATAATTTAAATCCTCTCCATCAACTACAAAGCTGTTTTGAAGCCATTTAGCTTTGTTCTTTACATGTGTTCTAATTAAGAAATGACCTTGTCATCACACACACTAGAAATCCGGGATTATTTCCTACAGCAAAAATTCACAAAGCCCCCCAAAAAGAAAGAGGGACGAGGAAAAAAGAAAGAAAGACTTCTTCCTCAGGTCCTCACCAAAGGAAGTGGCTGGTTGGCTGAATGCTGAAGCAGTTTTCACCGCATAATTTTTTTGTTGTTGTTGTTGAATGTCACAGGGCGGGTTAGTGTGACCTTGAGCCGCATCAGCAGCACAGCAAGGGTCGAGATGCCTGCAGGCGCCCTTGTACTGGATTTGCAAGACAAAAACCTTCAAACTGGCTGAAGGACATCTTAAATCTCTTCAAAGGTTTTTCCGAACTAATCTGGGCTGCTCTTAGCAGGATCTGTGCCAGTGTGAGAAGCAAAATTAAAAACAAGGTCTCTGACAGGATGTTGCCTCCTCTTAACCCTTCTTGCACAGAACAGTACAAATCACACCCGCTCAGGAGAGCTGGTTTACCTAGAAGCATTCTTTCATAACAAATTATATAAGCAAGCAATCACAAAGGCACCTATTACTCCTCAAAAGTAAACAACCATTTCATTGTGCTTATTAAACAATAGTTGAATTTTTCTTGCCCATATTTTCAATACTATAAAGCTTAAAGTTCTATTTGTATCTTTGACATGTGAAGCAATGACAGATTAAAACTAGGTAAATATTTCCATCAACATTAACCTCTATAAAATTTCCATCTCTGAAAAACATTTTCAGCTAGCTAAATCTGAAACTTTATGCACACTGTATATAGTTTAGTGATATCATAAGTAAATAAAATTATATAATTATTAGATTTCTTATTCCCAATATAATGGTCCTGTTAAGAGGGTAGGAACGAAAAATAAATGAGGAGCACACCTAAAGTGGACTCTGTAAGACAGGGTGAGTGGTCTCAATCCTATTGTGACATTCTGATGCTGTGGTCTACGCTAGCGGTGGTTTGTGAAAGCTTGCACAGCCCCCCTCCCCATGCTTGTGTTAGAAAGTACCCCCCTCAATTCACACGGTGATGGCTTTGAGGTGGGTCTCTGGGAGGTGAATAGGCTTAAATGAGACCTAGGCACCGGGGCCTGCAACAGCAGAGAGCTACAGAGAAAGAAGAAGAGCACCTGGAGTATCACATGATGCCCTCTGCCCCACCAGGATGCTCCAGATTGAGGGGAGTGCGGTATCAGCACCAGGCTCCTGGACTTCCAAAATAAACACTATTCTTTGTAAGTTACTCAGTCTGGAGGTTTTTGCTGGTGTTTTGTTTTGTGTATGATGCTTTTTTTGGATGTGGATTGAATCCACAGCCCTCACATATTTCATTATAATGACTGAAAACAGACCAAAACAAGGATGTTTGATTATTTCCCAGAAATGTCCTCAAATATTAATTTAATAAGCAAGTTTTTAAACATTTACTCTAAAATAGGAAAAGGAATAGTTCTAGTTCTCAGAAATAGTGGCATGTATACCTCTAGTACTTACAATGCAATACTCTAACATCAGTGTGGTTCTAACCTACATACAGTATTAGTTCATCAACAGATGGAAGGTGTAACAGGACTTTGTCTAATGGTCTAATACGTTACAAATTAGTTCCTTCTTTCAAAAATAGAATTCAAAATTATACTGAATAATAAGCATACTTTCACTTCGAGTCTTTAGAACATGCCTTCCACATGTAACAAGCAAAGGACAGTAATACTGTAAAATATAACATGTGAGACCGCAGAGTATGTGGGACTCCCTTCCTGGTCATGGTGGCAGATGCCAAGGCACAGAAACTGTGCTAACTGACACAACTAAAAAGGGCTCTAGAAATGCAGTACAATAAGGTAGCAGGGGATGATTATCCAGAAACAGCACTGCAAGGGAAGAGTGGAGTGTGGCACAGGAAGGGTATCCAGTGTGGCAGGAGATTAGGCTGGCACCACTACCGGATCAAGGACTCTGTGTCAAGGCCATAGCGAGGCACGGGCCTGTCTCTGGAGGACAGCAGAAGGCAATGATACAATTAAATGACTATTTAAAAAAAAGAACAGAAGTTCTCAAGTTTTTGATAGGGTGGAGCCAAGAATAAATTATAGATCAAGGCAGAGAAAAAAGCACAATAAAAATAAGGCAGAGACAGAAAGAGTTGGAAAAAACTCACTCTGAGAACAACAAAGGCTGGCCTGAATATTTAGAAAGCAATCTTTACTATATAAATAGTGTTATAAATTTAAGTTGCTAATAGCAAAAGACAAAAATTTACTATCAGAACTTGTCCAAAATTTTAAGAAAAAGAGTAGTTCCTCTGCAGGTACTTAGAGGTACTTAGCAAAGTCAGATACTGTTTGAATTCTGTGCAACTCAAACGTAAATATTCACTAAGTACAGAGTATGGGATGTACTACTCAAGATAATAGCAAGCCCCTTTTGTGAAGAGAGTGAGGGAGTATTTCCTATGACTTAGAGAGATGGTTGGCTTACATTATACTGTGGTTACTAGAGCTAAGAGTTTTATCCAACACTAATGAGAAAAAAATTTACTCAACAAACATTTACTGAGAGTCTACTATGTTTAGGACGTGGACTTAAAAGATTAAAAACTCCTAGCCCTGTGGGCTTTATGCTTCTAGATTATCACTCACTATGATACTAAGTCCCCAAATTCAAGCTCACACCATGACATCATCATCCAATAAAGTCTATGATAAAATGGGCTGCCAGTAAATCAAGAGTCTTACTAACAAGCATCTTGGTATTTCCATCCAGCTGAAAGGTACACAATGCATTCCCGGAAGCCTCAGGGAAGACCCAGTACACGCGTAATTTGAAGAGTCAGTTAAATACTCTAGAGACTGACTGTCCTGCTAAGACCTCAGAAAGAATTTAACAGAGTATCAGCCAAGGTGAGAGGGTAAGCAGTGAAAAAGAACAGAAGTCACCAGAGCCAAATAAGTATCTGCAGGAGAGCAGACTGTACTCTCAGGGATCAGGTTAAGGCAAGTGGAGGGAAAGGTCACACAAAGGAGAGAAGGAAAGCTTGCAGGGAAGCCTAGCACTTCCTCCTCAAAGACAAGGAATTCATTCTGTGAAATCATTAAGAAACTAATCAAATCTCTAGAACCTCTGGATAAGGAGGATCCTCACAAGAAAAGTGGCTGAAGGTGCACAAGTTACAGAAAGGGCCACCATTTAAAAGCTAGGGTTACTGACAGGGCACCAGTAGGAATGACCTTAGGAGTATCCACAAATAAAACGACTTCTCCTTGAGTAAACATCTCTGTCTTATTACTGCCAAGCATATTCTATGTCTAGACATTAATAGAAGAGGGGTAATATAAGCTTTAAAGATGTTTAAAAAAATGATCTACAAACACTAAACCTGGGTCACATTTTGAAATAAAACATAGAATATTCTGTTAGCAAGGAGAAAAATGAATGCCTATCAGACAGCAGTTCTCAAAATATGGTCTCCAGGGCAAGTTCCAAATATGGTCTTCTGGAAGCGCAGGACAAGACTATGACCATAGCACTACAACTTAACCTGGTGCTTCTCGGGTCTTTGCTGAGTATAAGCGTGGTTGTTCAGAGGCTACATATGTGTAATTACTCTGATGGCTAAATAAATGCATTCTGTGTTTTAAATTTTTTAAGTTGCTAATACAGTAAATATCAGCTAAGATGACTCTCATAAACAAAAATGTTCTTGGGACCTGCAATAATTAACACATGGAGTACTTTTGCTCATCTCTTGAAGTAAAAGTCAAGAAAGTTATCTTCAATCAAAATGTGTATTTTTTAACTTCAAGAATTTCCACTATAACTATGCCAAATACAGAAAGTTCTCTATGCAGAAATGTCCTCAGACCCAGATGGAAAAGACAAGAATGATCTTTTAAAAAAGATTAATACACAACAGAAGATTTAAATATCTTTCACATTTTTCAGTTGCTATTATTCCATATTTACCATAAAAGTAAGGAACACAAAAATGTTTATAATCAGCTATGCATTATGAGCTACAAAGATAACTAAATGATAAGCCAGCTTTTATTGAGTTTAGAATCTTGTCAGGAAGGAAAAAAATGTAATAAAAACAAAGTGAAATACGACTTGGGAGGTCCGGGGAGATGGCAGAGTGGAATAAGCACTTCCCCGGCAAATGCAAGGGCCTGAGTTCAATCCCGGTTCTGCCAAAAAAAAAAAAAGAAAGAAAGAAAGAAAGAAAAAAAGAAAGACAGACAGATAGACAGGCAGGCAGGCAGACAGACAGACATACTACTTAGGAAGATAAAGGGCAGATATTTTTGGATTGGTTCTGGATAATGAACCCAGGCCTTGCACATACTAGGCAAACACTCTATCCCTGAGAAACACCCATAGTTTTGCTAGATTTTATTTTGAGACAGGGTCCAAGTTGCCCATATGGCCCGGACCATCAGGAATTTGCTTTCAATGGTGACACTCTTCAGAGGTGGCCTGCGAGTTAATCCTATGGACAATAAAGCTTTGCCACCTCAAAAAGCTTTAGCAGTCATTAGGGGCGTAGGAGGAGAACTAGCCTAAGCAATGAAGCACAGCAGCATACAGTATGTTCTAAAAATTTAAAGTAATATCTTCAAAGAGTAATTTGATACCCGCTGAATTTAATGATGAATTATTTGGACTTAATGTCTTTTGGCTAATCACCAGTATGTTATAGACAGAAGCTCTTTAAATGTATAATTTAAATGAGCTGTTAAGAAATGGAAGCACAAGCAAAAACTGACCCTTCAGTGCAGGTATTTTGAAAAGCACTAACTCAGGACACAGGTGGCTTGCTCTATGGAAGGGGTAGTACTACCAAGAGCTGGTAACACCAGGGAATGCAAGTCCAAGCCTTCCGGAAGCTATCACAGCCTGCATGTAACAGCCTCTCTAAAAGTAAAAGTAAATGCAAAACAAAACAAACCAAAGCAAAACAAAAGCATAAACAATGGGGTCTGAAAATTGCTTCTCTATCTCTAATCCAGAAAAGAAAATCTTAGTTACCTAAATAAAAAGCTGCTTGAATTACACCAAATTCAGATGTACAAAGCATGGACTATCATGGTTGAAGGGCAAATGTACTGAGATTCAAAGAGAGTATCAGGTTTACTGTAGTTGACTCAGTTAAAAAAGACCAGGGTCTGTGTAAGGAAAGAATGGGAGGTGCCAGTTTGATTGAGACAAGTTTTAATTATCTCAATTACTTCATTTGAAACACACAAGGGAAAAACTGAGTTGATATAGAGATTTACTATAGCAGGGGTTTTCCTCCCAAAATAATGTTACTTATATTAATTAAAGTATTAAGTAAAAGTCTTAAGGAAAGTCAACTCTTCAGAGGAAATGTTCATCTACATTAATTCTCCCCACCAATTAGGATGTACAGGAAGGTCTGTTATTTTTCAATGCTCATTATCTTGGGGTTTTTTTGTTTGTTTGTTTTGGCAGAACCAGGGATTGAACTCAGGCCCTTGCGCTTGCCAGGGA
>NDGN011544223.1:2466-22116 GCA_002564285.1 Tympanoctomys barrerae
AAAAAAAAAAAAAAAAAAAAAAAAAAAAAGATACATGAAAAAATAGAAAGGTCTCTCATGTTCATAGATTGGAAGAATCAATATTGTTAACATGGCTATATTAACCAAAACAATCTACAGATTCATCTCAGTCCTCATCAAAATGCCATACTTTCTGTACAGAATTAGAAAAAAATAAAATCCATATGGAAGCCAAAAAGACCCCAAATAGCCAAAGCAATCATGAGCAAAAAGTTAAGATGGAGGCATCATAATATCTCAATTTCAGATATACTGTAGAGCTACTTTAACTGGAACAGAATAGTAAAAGTCATATAGCATATAAAAGACACACAGACCAGTTCAGCAGGATAAAAGTCCCAGAAATAAAGCCACATAAATGCAATTAATTAATTCACAACAAAAGAACCAAAACACACACTTTAGGAAGGATCACCTCTGTAATAAATGGCACTAGAAAACTTGAGTACCTCCTACCTACAAAAAGTGGAAACTTGATCCCTTTCTCTTATCCTGACCAGTATTTTAAAAAATTAACTCAAAATGGATCAAGATCTAAATGTAAGACCTGAAACTGAAGCTACTGGAGAAAAAAATGGAAAGTATTTCAAGACAATTGTATAAGAGCTGGTTTTCTTTATAGAATTGTGAAAGCACAGCAAACAAAAGCAAAGGTTGGCGACTGGAATTACACCAAACTAAAAAGTTTCTGTACCATGAAGGAAAGGCAATCAGCAGAGTGCACAGCCAGGCTACAGAAGAAAATGTTTACCAGCTCTTCCAAAGAAGGAGGGTTGATATCCAGAATATATAAGGAACTCAAAAAGTTAACAAACCCAAACAATACAATTGGAAATGGGCAAATGATCTGAATAGACACTTCACAAAAGGAGAAATATGAATAACCAATAAATATATGAAAAATGTTCATATATTTGAGAAGGAGATTGGGGCATGATGTCATTGGGTTTGATTGGTATGTGTTTTAATGCATATATGGAAATATTACAAAACCCCATTACAATGTCTGATTAATACATCCTAATAGAGGAAATGAGGACAGGTTGAGATTTCATGCAGGAGAGGAGCATTTACCACTTTTAAATGAGAGAATAAGAGAAAGGTGACAGGGAAATACTGGTGCACATCCTGAGCACCGGGGGAAGCTCAGTCTGGTGGATGTATGACATGCACTACAGGCAGGCAATAGGGAGTTACTGTGACTAACAGTAATGAGGACACTCCTGGAGACACGAGTTAGCACTCTAAAGCTTGTTCTTCCCCGTGCACACTGCAACCACCACAGGCACCCAGGGACAGTTATGGTGGCCTTGTATCAGAGAACTGGTAGGTTTTAAATTAGTCCTATTTTCTAGAAAAAAACAAGAACTTCAACCTGGGTGATGGTACTAATTTGTGGAAACAGCATGAGCTTTTTCTGCCTCCACCACTCAGTCTATGCCTACATTGTTCTGCACTTAATATAAGCATTGGAACCCTTGGGTTGACACAATCCCATTCAACTCTTTAGTAAATACTGTTATGTGCCCTCAGCTCATTCTCCTGGTTTCCCTTCTGGAAAGTATATTCTGGAGGTCAGGAACTCTCTCTCCTCCTTTCCCTTGGAAAGATCCCTGTGCTAAGGGGAGGAGCTGTGGGCCACAGTCCTCATTCACACACCACTGTCCTTTAAATCATGGTATGTGCTTGGGCTGGCACAAAGGAGCTCCTAGAAGGGAGATTTGGATTGTGAGGCCAAAAGCTATGACAGCAGCCAACACCACTGCTCATACGATAGCCCCCACGATTAACGGCCCCTCTAAAATGCTGTCAAAACCCCTGGCTGGGCCCTGTGTAGTGGGATTACCCAAGCCTAGAAAACAGGACACACTGAGTCACCTTGCAAGGATGCTTTGATCCCACCTTCTCCCCAGCAACAGCACTCACACATGAGCAGAGGGCAGTGAGGCTGTGCAGGCCGGTGGGGGCACTCCAGCTAACAGTGGCATTAACCCCAGCTTAGCACTAGGCCCAAGACATCAGACTTCAGGAAGGCTGAGGATCTCTGTGGCTACTCATCTTCTAGCAATTAATTATGTACCCTAAGATTAAGTAGATTTTCTTTTATTGCTTTACTAGTTCCCAGGCAACATTTGCTTTTGCTTTTCTAACCAGAAGAAGTGATTAGAAAATGATTAGAGTTTCTCTTGCAGATGAAATTCAGAGTTTTACATTTGTGCTGTTTTATGAGCTGAAACTATTTTAAGCGCCAATTTATAGTTTTCTTTACTAAAATTAGACTAAAAAAAAGATGTTCAGCAATTGGAGGATGCCATTAGCAGCTCACCCTGAGGCAATATACTGATTTCCTTAAAATTTTTGTCCTAATATCATTCTGCCTTGTTCCATTTCACCCCGTAAGTCACAGTCACCTTCCCAGGCTAGCAGTAGAGCTAGGGCCCCTGCCAGGGCACCCTCTTCAAGGTCAGACCTAAAAGCTCCAGATCTGCTCATTCTCAAAGAACTGCCCTTTTGAATATTTTCCCCTCTTGAAATCTGACCCCCAGGAGCATTCTCCCTTTCCCTTCCCCCACTTCCCTTCTCTTCCCTCCTACAGAGCCCCATTAGAACAGTTGTTACTGAAACACACCAGAGCTTTACAGTGAGCTAAGCCCTGACCCAAGACCCATAAATGCAAGGCTATGCAAAACTAGCTCAAAATGTACCTCAGAGGACAGGATGGAGAATGATAGCTCTCTTTGTTTGCTTCCTCACTCAAGGAACACATGGTGTTGATTGGTTCAACAGGGATTGTTTTTGTCTTCAGAAATAATGCCATGTCATTCCTGCAGGAACCCACAGGCATCGATTTGCCGTTGCTGGATCCAGCCAGCACTATCACCACTGTCACAGGGCCGAGTGCATTCAGCATCCCTCTCCCTATCCGGCAGAAGCTCTGCAGCAGTCTGGATGCACCCCAGACACGAGGCCATGACTGGAGGATGCTGGCCCATAAGCTCAACCTGGACAGGTAGGTGTGGCCAGGCTCCACAATCTGTTAGACAAAGTTTTCCAGGATAATAACTGCTACGCATAAGACAGCATCCATTTTTCCCACCCATCCACTTTTCATTCTGCAAATATATATTAAGCACCTTCTATGTACCTTACACCATGGGCTTGAGAACAGAGTTCAGAGATATTCAGGCTTTGTCTGACATGTGTAAGTACCAAGTTCTGAGATCCACTTGTCCAAACTGATGGGCTAAATCCCCCTAATAGCTCATTCACTAGAGTAATTCTGTTTCTCATCTCCAGTTGAACAGAGCCTAATGCTTGAGAGATAATTAACCTGTTAACGCAGCCCTGACAGTAAGCCACAAAGAGAACTTGGGAACCTGGACTCTATAGAGCGTTGCCATCACTACCGAGGAAAGGAGCGGCATGACCTGTCGAGATCCTCAGAGGCTAAGCTAGAAAGAAAACATAAGTCTCTTGATTTCCTCCTTAGGGTACGACCCATAGCCATCTTGTCTCTTAAATTATCTTACTCAGAGTTAAGGTTAACAAAGTTAAAAATCATGTCTCCTATCTGAGGCTGATCTGATTAGGTATGTGCTAGTCATTTAGGGTTGCACCCTGGAAACTACAGTGGGATCGAGATATTTCAAGGCCCAGAAAAGAAGAAGAGAAAACAGATTTATAAATGTTGCCTCTCAGCACATTTCCCCATTCCCAATTACAGGTACTTGAATTACTTTGCCACCAAATCGAGCCCAACTGGTGTAATCTTGGATCTTTGGGAAGCACAGAACTTCCCTGATGGAAATCTGAGCATGCTGGCAGCTGTCTTGGAAGAAATGGGAAGACATGAAACAATAGTGTCTTTAGCCGCAGAAGGGCAGTACTGACCACACTGGGACTAAAAATGAAGGACAGAATGCACAGGGCATCTGTGGCTATCCAGGGAAACACAGCTGGGGAAGAGACCCAGATCAGACCAATGAGCTTCACAGGCAAGATGGCAGCAGAGAGAAGGAAAACAGATACAACCTACCAATGTACACGCCCACTTTACTCGGACAGCATCACGGGAGTTAAAAATTGTGTAAATTTGTAGCTTAAATTTGGAAATCAACCTAATTTTCCTCTTAGTTGGGCTGTATGCTATATGGTACAGGATCTTACAGTTTCCTAGGAAACGCTTTTTATTGCTATCCAGATATATGGATAAACTTTCTTAACAAACCCAATTTCTACAAACGTTGTTTACATCAAATTGGACAGGGATGCAGACGCTGTCCATGGCTCTCTCTATTTTTGTTCAGATCATTTGAAGTTGAAGCTGTGGATGGTTTGTTGTGTATTTCAGATTAGTCATTTACAGAGAAATCACAGACTTTTGATACAAATCGCATACATCACGTGTCTCAGATAATCCTCCCATGAGTGTTCTGTTTCTAGAACTTGTAGAACCAGTGTTATTGTCTGTATCAGGGAAGTGGAGCATCAAAATGCAAGAGACAAAAAAGATTCCTTATGCTTTGGCAGGGGACCTGTCAAGCGCCCTTCGTGAATAAAGCTATAGTATTGCAGGGAAGAGAGTGATTCATGTTCAACCACACAAGCATTTCTTCAGGACATGTGTGCTTGTAACATGCAATTCGAAGTGTTTTTTTTTAAAGTATTATTATCAAGTATCTACAAGTATTGTAAGAGAATTTTCTTTTAACTTTTTGGGTTTTGTTAGCACTATTGTTAGTATGTGATATTAACTTGACCTGCCTCACTCTCTCACATATCAGGTTGGGCGTGGTCACCAATTCAGTTAATAGGCATTGCTTCATTGGCCTTTGAACCTTGTCATCCTGCCCTGGAGAAAAGTAGTAAAGGCTCACCTCACAGGCTTTATCAATCTGTGCATTCCTCTTGCTCCAGCAGGGTCTTTCTCCTGAGTCCTTCAGATATGTTCTCCTAGAAGTTCACTTAATATTGTGGTTGTGTGGCCCAGCACTGAGCCCCAAACCCAGGTTGCCCTGCCTACCTGAGGGGTAGTGTGACTGGGAGAATTGCCTCAAAACTGGAAATCAGAAAACTAGTTCTGGATAAGGCACAGGTTGGCTGTGCTACTGCATTATGGAAAGCACTGAAATTCGCTGGAGCTTGGCTTCCTTACCTGTAACACAGGGATGAGATTAGATCACCATGAATTTGAAAATGGTGGCCTTCTATTTGAGGCCTCCAGTCTCTCATTCATCAGCCTGAAAAAGACAATGAACTCTGACTTGAATCATTTACATAGTCAGCTAGTCTTTTTCTCAGGCTATAATATGCTTTTTGAATAATTTTGACATGGAAGAAAATTCTAACCTGCAATGTACTTGTTCAGCATTCAGTCTTAGCTTTATAATATTTTTCTCCTCTCTCATAGGACCTAATTTTAAATTTTTACTATTGTTTTGAACTGTTAACATCAAGACCATTCCTACAAATCCGTCACTAGAAACTTGGTGCATTTTTTTTTCTCTTCAAACTTTGCTTTAACATTGTTCGGTAGCATTTACAAAAGTTAATTAGTCCTTTTTGTCCTATAAAATGTTGTCCAACACACTACTTAGTGTCAACAGCAGTTTCCTAGAGACCATCACAGGTTCTTTAGCATAGGGACTCAGTTCGCCCAGCATCGGGAATGAAGAGTCAACAAAAATCCGGGAGCCAAACCAAGACTGAATGAGAAACATCCTGGGCTTGGATGGGATCCTTTAGAACATGATTGTGATGTTTGTAGGGCTGGAGGTCCCACGTTGCTAACTGCATCTGAATTAACAATCATTTTATACACTTTTTGTCATCATCCTACATGTATCCTGCTCCTGTTTTGATCACTTAATATCCTCAGACTCTTCTGCTCTTATAAAGGAGCCATTAATACCTTGTCACAGAGCCTCTTCTTATGTACCATTTCTTTCTTATCTTCAGTTTTAGATAGATATTCCATGAACTGTTTTTCTGGCCATGCTGTTCATTAAAATTTCCATTATATAAAATTATTGGTTGCACTGATTGTGGAAGGGGGAGATTGCACTAATCAACAAGTCCAATAGGTAGTGTTTATATCAATGAGTAAAGATGGATTCTAAATTAAAATTTTAATCTTAAAAAGCAAAATGAAGAAAAAGTGATTTTCCATTAATGCATCTTGAAATAAAACTTGTCATGATTGCTTATGACCGGGAATCATCTGGAGAAATCATGAACTGGGAGCTCAAGGAAACCTGTATGCTACAAGAAAGGCAGAAGGGAGCAAAACTTTATCTATCCAGATGAATCAATTCCCAAACTTTTACTAAAAACCTTGATTAAAAATAACCAACACAGAAATACTGCGCATACCTAGCATGCAGGCCACTGAGGGCTGTTGGAATTCACCTCAGATGCTTGGTTTTTGGTTCAACCTCCCACCACTGGCAAAGGGAGAAGTGATTGATTCCATGTGAGGTAAGCATCTATCACGAAACTGCTATGTTTCTTATTAAGTGAATGACAACTTCCATACATAGAATACCCCATATGTCAAAGAAATTTCACTGAGAATTCTGCTTTTCCTTCTCCTTTTCAAGGAAAGTAATAGCTGTTAGATTGCTCTCCAACTTAGAAGGTTCAAACACAACAGTTCATTTCACAGGAGCTACTTCATCATCCTGTGTGCCCTCCTGCTTCCACAAAGTGGTGAGCAGAACCCAGCTGCCCTCATTGGGATGGAAAAACTATCGTTTGTGCATGGTGCCATCTAGTGGCCCACAGTACAGTCAACTCTGGGGTTAGCTCTTTATCACTAAAAGTTGTTTTGAAATAGAGAATGAATACCTACCTGTAAGCAGGATTTTTATGACAACAATTCTGGGGATCAGGTGGGGGTGGGGTGGGGAGTGTTTCATTTTGAATCTGTAATAGTCTCACAGCTTTTTTTCACTTAAATCACGCTTCTCAAAAGAACATGTCATCATGAGCCTCATCAACCCATCTATCCATGTCCTAAGTGGCTTCTTTGTAATGGAAACCTAAAACCCATGTCTTTGAAAGTTGTCATTTTAACGTCTGTGATTCCATTGGACTCTGTGTATTTTAAGTTGTTTTTCTTTTAGTTCCCTATTTACCTTCAGAAATGTGGGATGTATCTGCGTAGAAGAAAGTCAGTCTTATACATGAAATTGAAGTCTAAGGAAGAAAAATTTTGGCTGTTGAGGAAGGAGAAGAGAAAAGCTTCCTCTGAATTTGTGAGCCTGACAGCAAAGGCTTCATGCTGTTTTCATTTTATCCTCACAATAGTAATTCACATTTACTCAGTGATTGGGGAGGAATCAGGTTGGATTCAGGTGCTGACTGGACAACTGATGCTGACAAGCTTGTGTGACACGAGAGAGCTCACAGGTAGCACCCACCCACCCACCAGTGTGTTCCTGCAGACACACTCGCCTTGTTACACAGGGGACCTGTATCCCCACCAGAGCACTGAGAGCTCTTCAAGGGCAGGGCATTGTCAGCCTTGAGGTGTCTGATATTAAAGTGCATCACGTTAGCCATTCTTTAGGGAAAAGTCAGAGCCCAAGTTCAGGGCACTATGGAATGTAGGCCTTCAGGAAAGGGCTTTCAAAGATATTTTTCCTAGAAGCAACATATATTAAAAGCAAACATTCAAAGGTACAACACAGCCTTTTCCCATCTCCTGGGCAAAAGTAGGTAAGTCTGTCATCTGTGTCCTGTGCGGCTGGGCCCTTGGGCCATTCACACAACTGCAATCCACACAGGAAGATGGGATCCAAGGAAGTAAACACTGCTTCCCCAGCACCCCCAGGCTCTTGTTTCTAGAAGGGTGACCCCCAGGGCCAGTCAGATTGCCTGAGGGCCTGAGAGGGTGTGTAGAGAAGGTTTGTGTTCAGTCTGTAAGTTGAATGTGAATTGTTGTGTTGCTGAGAAGCATTCTAAACAAGTCATTAATTTTGTGTATAGTCCTCAAGGCCCAGGCAAGGGCAGAGAAGAGAAGGAGGCAGTCACTGACACAGCTGAGGGGAAGCTAGGCCCTAGCCATCTCCTTTGAGAAGTTCTGTGAGTCAGGATGGCATGGCTCAAGAACAATTGTTTGTACAGGTGATCAAAGCCAATGAGCATTAGATTTTATAGATACAATAAGAAATATTTTTATCAATTATCTCAAGGTAATAACATTTTTTACCTTTCGAGTGCCTCATAGGACCAACTATTATACTTTGTTTTTCCTTTTGTATTATTTTTATATTTTTAAATGTACTGAGCTAATGTTGACTGAAATTCTTCGAACTTTCCCTCTGTGCAATGAAATACTGTTTCTCTCCCCTAAGAGCTCTATTTGTATAATCTGTAGCTGTTAATGATCACTTTGAAAGATTTCCCTTGAATCTTTAATGATTTTTTAATGAAATAAGGAACATGGAAAATAAATAACCAACGTTAATTTAAGCTCATGTCCATGCAGGCCGAGTAAATGAAGTTCTAAGTATTTCCAGGATTGTGATATTAAAAAAAAAAACAAAAAAAAACTATTTTAAAACTGGGGATATGGTCTTGTATGTCACTTACGTGGATTTTCTCTACAGAATAACATTGAACTTCCTGATTCCTCCATCTTATCAGCCAAATGGCTCTTCATGTTTTCAGAAATCTTATGTTGAAAATTTATCTTCGGAAGAGTTCATGGCTCTAGAACTTTGCATGGGCATGGCTGCCTCTCTTCTGATCCTCAGTGGGGCAGTAACGGACTCACTCTACTGAGTGTGCTGTATGCCTCAAACCTATTTTCTTGTTGCTGGAGAATCATCAACAGGCCAAACAGAAAGGCTGTCCGCAATGTATGAACACACAAAGAAGTTACAGAGGCTCTATCACAGTCCTCTGTGTACTCAGGCTCTTCTATACTAAAGGAATCTGTCCAGAGATCTTCTAAGGTCCTAAGTTGGAAATCCTGTAGAAAATGACAACAGCTGTGGCCCACTCAGCCGCTGCCCACCAACCATGTTTCTGCATACAAACTTTTCATCAGACCATTTCAGACTCGTGCTTTGGTACAATTGTAAGTAGCAGGTCATAACACTCCAGGGGTCCCTTACAATAAGCCTAAATCCTGTGCCATCTTTAAATTCCAAAGTCTTCTGAAGGAAGCACTATCAGACCTGCTGTGGAATCTGATGATATCGACCAGGGTTGAAAGAACTGGGTTGCGGTTTAGAACATGCACCATATGCGGGTTTCACTGATCGGCACCCTAAGCTCTTGGTGATTAGTTCTTGGTCTTTAATCCTCAGCACCATGGTGAGGCAGCATGAAAGAATCCTGGCTTGAGCTGCGTCCGAGATGTTAAATCTTTAAAGACAGCATTTAAAAAAACCTACTACCCATGGAAAATGCCTTTGCCCTTTCATACTCTCTATGCCTTGGAAAAGAAACAAGACTGCAATTAGAACTTGCTCTTCTCCTAGACTCACACTTCTATTGGTAGCAATGCCCTCGCCCTCCAAAGTGTGTTTAGCCCAGCTGCAGGGAATGCCATCGCTGTGTGTGTTGGGTGTCACGGTGTTGTTTCCGTTGTTTTAATGTTGAGCTGTTGCAAGTTGGTAACCTTCCACTTTGTCCTTCCTGAAGAAGATAACCAATGCTTGTCAGAGAAAACTAAAACTCCCCAGCAGTCTGTAGTCAAGAGGCTGGGTCATCCTTGTGCTGTCTTCTTTGGAACAGTTCAACTGCAGAAATGTCATACTGAGGTTTTGTGCTTTGCCATTTTTCTTTTTAAAACAGAAAGCCACTACCTTAGCTTCTCTCATTCAAAACACTTTTTTTTTTTGTTATTGTGGAGTTCCCTCTTGCTGTATCTTCTATGCAATTCCTTTTCTAAAACTCCCTGGTGGAGGTGGTATGCTCCCTGGGCATCCTGTCCACTCGTCACCATGCTGTGTGGTGGAGGTCCCAGCTCTGAGTGTGCCTCTTTTCTCTCCCTGGCTGCCTCTCCCAAATTTTTCCTGCAGTCCCCTTGGTTTGTAAATTGCCTGCATTTATTCTGTCAGCCAACATGTACAAAATGTAAGAAAGAATTTTTAAACAGGTAATAAATTATATTTATAAGCAATAGAGATTGTCTCCTCCCTTGCTTCTTCTGAACAAGTTATTCTTCATGGTAAAGTTGTCAAGCATTTCTTCAATAGGACAAAAGCCTCTGGATTCTGTATGGGGCTATCATATTTCCCTCAGTGACAAGATGAAGTTTTAGAATGGCGTTTCTCTAACACTGCCGCACAATGAAATCACAAGAGATTGAAAAACCCACAGTGGTAGAGCGCTTGCTTAGCATGCATGATCCCCTAGGTTCAATCCCCAGCAGCACCAAAAATAAAAATAAAACTTATGCCTGGGGTATAAGCCAGAGATTCAGGTTTAGATGGTTTGGGTGCGGTTTAAGCACCTAGACTGAAAAGGTGTCAGGTGGGACTGGGGAGCAGGGAGGAGAGGACGCCGGCATCTCAGAACATCTGCACCGACACATTCCTGCTTGGGAAAGGCATCAGGTCCCACCCTCACAGGTCCAATTTTCAAGTCTGCAAACACCTGCTCCATCAGGTAGAAAGTCCCAGGGGAGGCCCAGGGTTGATGAGGCTTTGAGCTGCAGAGACCGCCAGACCTGCTCAGCGTGGCGCAGGACCCAGCAGGCTCTCACAGCGAGCCAGGGACGGCCCTGGTAGGAGGTGCAAAGCAGCTGCTACCATGAGGTAAGGCGTGGCCTCCAGCCTTCCACTCAGGGCTTGGATCCCGACTCCAGTGGTCCTTCTGGGTGATGGGAGTAAGGAGAACACGCAAACTGGAATGTGGACAGAATCAGTGGCAGGCCTAGGACTGAAAGGTTGAAAATTGGATCTAAAAGCAAACAATCTATAGTTCCCAAGGAACACATATAAACACTGGTTTGACCTGGGACTGGTCCACTGGCCTGCCACATGGGGCTTTAGTAGCTGGGGGCACCTGCTGAGTTACCACCATGCCTAGGAGAGCATGTGAAGCCCAGAACGGAAGCCCGCCTCCCAGTTGAGCCCATGGGGAGTTCCCAGAAGTGCCCTTTCCTGGTGTCCATCCCTGCTGCCCACATGTGGCTGTCATACCCTATAGTATATCATGTCTCATAACTCGATCACACCCTCAGCCTATCCTTAGTCTTTGCTGTGCCCTGTGAATTTTGATTCTGACCCTAGCACCTCTTCCAGGATTCACTAGCGTACTACTGGAAGGTGTGAGGATTCTGGCCTCTGCCTTAGACCCTTCCTAGACCCACAGATCTACTGCTGATTTAGAAGCTGGAGGACAGCCTGATGAGCAGAAAGCAGTTCTGAAAGCAGCATCTGTATGCAGCTTCTGTGACTGATGGGATACCCAAGCTGCCCCTTACTGAGTGGACAACATCAGGAGGAAAACCCATGTAAACCAGTGGGGATTCCTGTCTGTCTACCCTTGAGTCCTGGAGGAAGTCTGGCTAGAACCACAGCACAGAGAAGTGTGGGAAGAGTCCCACCAGCACATCTGTGTGTGTTCATGTTGCTTAGCTTATATCCAGGACAACCAACACCAAAAAGGAAATGTCATGTTTACGAGTACCTACATGTGCCTGGGGTGGGCCCCCCACTTCACACAGTCAGTTTTCATCAGTTCTTCACCAGAGTTCTATGGGGGAGGGGGTGGGCATTTTTATCCCAGTTTACAGGTGAGAAGATCAGTGATCAGAGACACTACACCTTTGCAAAATTGGGAAAGGAGATGAGGGGATCTGTGCTAGCTCCCTGTGAACCCCAACAGTGGAATGCATTCTCTTGGCCACATGGCAGTTCACACACAAGTGCTTTGGCCCCTAAGCGTGGGGAGGTGTCCACAATGTAAGCCCTTCTGGGGTCCCCACACTCCAGCAGTTCTGGAGTTCCCAAATCTCAAGGAGCCCTCTCAAAACCCATCAGCCACCTGCCCTCTAGAGTTCACAGTCCACGCGCAAGCCGCCCTTACCTTTCCTTGTGCTCACACAGAGCTCTCTATGCTCCAGATGCGGCCTCATCCTTACAAACCATAGGTGCTGTGCAGCTGGGTGCGGGAACAGGCATTTCTCACGCGGTCATCACTCCGAGGTCATCACTGCTCCACCTAAAGCCCTCGCAGCACACGACACTAAGCCTGCATCTCTTCTCTCCACTCCCTGCCTCCCTACCTATGCTCCTGTGCTCCTGCAGAACTGCTCTGCAATCTCCCCACGCCTGTCATCATCACAGGGCAGGCCACATCCACGGGACAGCACAGCCCAAAGCCCAGCCTTTGGCTCCCTCTCTAATCACCAATGATCTTGTCCACTCACTTAAATACACTCACTGCCTTGAGCACACCTCAGCCTGTCCTTAGCTGTCCTGTCAAACTTGTCTCTGACTCAGTGCCTCTCTCAGCAACTGCTAAGGCACCACTCGAGCTCATCAGGGTCCTAGCCTTTGAGTCAGTTTCTTCCAGTCTGCCTCCTTGCTTCCATTCCTGCCCTCCTCCTCTACCTAACCCACATAGATCTTTGATATTGTTAATTCTTATTTTCCAGCATGTGTTGCCTCCTATGACTGAGAAATCCCAACCTTAACTTAGTCCAGGCTTTATGCCTCTCTGGGATTGCTGGCAGCAAGCACAATCACAAGCCTCACGGAAAAGGGGGCGCTGTAAATTTGTCTGCTTTGCTAGCAGTGATAGTTGGGTGCTGACCACACGCTTGGTGCCAGGATTACTGCATCTTCAGAACAACTCTGCGTGTTACATATCAATATTTCCATCTTCAAAGGGCAGAGGTAGCCTCTGAGAGCTCCGAACGTGCCCGGGGCACAGAACCAGGCCCGAGCCTGGACTCACACATGGGCTGGCTGTGGTCCAGACCCGGCTGCAGGCTCCAGCTGCACAGTAGCCAGCTCTCAGTGAGCCCTCAGCACGCCCCACACCGGCCGGCACTGCGCCCAGCGAGCTGTAATTTTTTGAAATTCCCTCAAACTACTGATTGCTGTCTTTTCTCTTATCTGGGTAGATGTCCGTGCTTCCTTACTTCACAGAAACAGAAGTGGGCAGGACATTTTTCCTGCCCTGCTGTCAGAACACACACACACACACACACACACACACACACACCCCAGTATCCAACACTCTGCTGCTGCCTCCAGCCTGCTACAATGGGAGGTTTTAAAAGACAAAAAAAAAAAAAACAAAACAAAAAACAGGCACAAACACAGGCCGACAGTCATGTTTTCTCTATGGGAAGAATGAATCCATTTTATTTAAGGGAATGTTAAAACAAAGCCATATACAATTTGTAACAAATACAATACAATTGTTTGTTCCCTAGTCCTGAATAATTACAGTATATACAAATTCTGTAAGGCACTGGTTCCCCAAAAGAACACAGATGACTCTTCTTTTGAGACGGACAACAAATCTATATATTGCCAACTTCTCTACAAAAAAATATAGCATTTTTTTTTTGTTCACTGTGTTTTATAAGAGAAATCATAATTGCTAAATCAAATCACTTTTGATGTCACTGCTTTCATTTCCACTGCTGCGGGACTGAGTTTTCTGAGGAGGTGTAACTACCGAACATGCTACCAACAAACAAAGAAGAGCCAGAACAGATCAACAACGTAAAACCCCTAATGAATATGCATGAAACTCCATTATTAGTGAGCACTTGCTATACTTGACTACACACCAATTGAAATGTGTTGCAGAATTCCCTGTAAATAAAATCTCAGCATGTTTTCTAAGAAGCTTTCTGCTGGAGAAATTAAAAAACAGACAAAGCACAAAACACAAAACAGTCACTCATGACTTGTGAGCAGCTCTTTCCAGGAGGTCCATGGCCTGTCCCCTCACGGGCAAGGTTGGCAGCACAGTACTCCCTATTTAACAATCTGCACACTTTCATAAATAAATACTATGTTTCATTTAGTACTTTATCACCCATAATACTTTACTCTCTAACCACATAATGGAGTTGTGCCAGACTCCAGATTGAACATAATTAATATTTATATGTACATCTATATTTATATAATATATACACACATACATAAGCTCCAAACCTGGACATCTTAGTGTATGAAGTATACCTAACAATTAATAGCACAGAACTCCTCTGGGGGAGAGGTTAAAAAAAAAAAAGTTTCTGAAATAGTCTGAAAAATAAGCAATCAACTACTTGTTTCCAGGTTCTCGCTTATTTAACTAAAAGACAAAACAAAATAATAATAAAATAAAATTCACTGCTGAGCCACTGGATATTTAAAACTCACAAAAGGTTATCAGAAAGTGAACAGGTAGTCGTTAGGAACACAGGCGTGTTGCCTAAGTAGAGCAGATTTTGCTAAGACAGAAAAACTCTACTCAAATTCAATTCTTGTTTCATTCAAAGACTATACTACCTAAGTGGGTCTTTTTGGGTACCTCGGAAATAATTTTAAAATTTTCACAGTGAAAAAGTCAAGTTGGATTAAAGATAAACTACTGATTTCCTCCAAGCAATGAAATAAATAATATAGAATAAATCTGTTTACTTTTAAAATTTCCCTTTTGTTTCATTGGAACCCTAAAAATCAAGGTTATTTTTAAGTCATCACCTTCCTACATAACATTCTGATTTTAAACTGCTTGTGTTCAAGAATTAAGCAAAAAGTAAAAACCATTATTTCCAGAAGATAAGCCTTATTTTAAATCATGGAAAATGTGAAAAATACCAACATCTGCCCATTGAACCATTTCACTGGAATAAATGTTCACGTTCTTGTTTTCAGATGACCTGATTAGAGGTATTTAAGTTTCTCCCAAAATCTCCAATAATTCTCAGACTTATTTCTGTGCTGTCATAAATGATATAATCTGACACAAGAAACAAACCTTTATGCTCCTACTGAGGCTACTTGAGTGTCAGTAAGAACAGTGCTCTGACAATAAGTGTATCCATACCCAATTGTTCCCACTCTCAAATGGCATTCCCTTCCAATTCAAAATTCTTTCTTCGTAAAGAAAGGCAGTGTGGCTACAGAGCCCTGGGAAGTCACTGTGTTCCTCTGTGATTTTCCAGGCTGTGTGCATGGCTCGGACTCCGTGCTCCACGAGGTCTTCAGGATGAGCTGACTTCAGAGAGAGCGAAGGATTTTCTCATTTACCAAGCAGCTGTCCATTTCTAAAAACTGCTCCATCCTGCAGTCAAGGGTGCTGAAAAGTATTAGGAAACACTGCCCCCTGGAGTATTCTGGGAGGAAGTATCTTTTTCCAAGGCCAGCTGTGGAGTGCTTCCAAATTCCTTACTAAGCACTAAGGAATTTCTAATAAGTAAAGAAGAACCATAGTAAGAAAACAAAATGGGTAAAGTCGACAGGAATGCGAATAGTTTCAAACTTCATCATGTACCTACTGCTAAGGAACACCAGGCCTGTCAGTGATTTTACTTTCTCATGGTACTCAAAAGTGAAAACCCTGCTAAATGAAGAGATGTTTTGCGTAAGTGCCGCAGAGAAGGGGGAACAATAAATAGAGACTAGAACATGGGGAGAATCGTTGGATAAGTCGCTGTTCCTAAAGTGTAAATACGCACTTCAGACGTCCACAGTCCATCCCTATCTATTATAGAATAATAAATCACAGCAGCCATAATACTTGCAGCCTCCCACTACTCTCCTTTGTTATTCTACCTGCAGGTTATATTTGTCTATTTTTAAATTAAAATTCTGTGAAAGTAACCTGACAAATGTTACTTCTCTATTCTTTAACTCAGATACAGAAAAAAAAAAAAAAGACAACACAAACCATCCTTATCTATGCAAAATAAGGTGTGCTTCCTTCTTGCCTTGTGCTTCTGAGATTACTCCTTTGCAGAAGTGAAAACTAAGGCCACCTGGGCCCTCCCCCCTCCCCTATGTCACTGATGCATTCTTTGTGTACCACAGGAACAGGAACGGATGAGTGCCGTGCTAAAGCACCGGGTCTTTAACACAACAAATGACATTTTATTTAATATTATCTTCTGATTTGAGAGATCACCACCATGCACAGGTCCACTTTCTGCACATAAAAAAACAACTTAGCTTGTGTTTCATGAAAACAAAAGGTTTTTACCATGGAAGAGCTGCCCAGAAGGACCAGACTAAACACCTCAGCACTGGGAGGCACAGAGCCCTCCTGCACTCAACTTGGTCTGCAGCTGCAACAGCCGTTTCAGAAACTCCGCAGCATGGTCCCACACAGGCAGAACTAGTCCCCAGCCTGGGCACACTACAAGGCAGCCCCAGCGGCAAGGCGGTGGGTCAGTCAGTCAAGTGGTGTGAGCAGGCCCGGGCAGCTGTGCTGGAGCTCAGCTCCAGTCTATGTTGAACTTCCCAGGCCCTCTTGTATTTGCCAGGTACAGCAAGATGTTACCAATGGAAAGACGTATTTTAATTTACCTACCAACACAGTTTCTGGGAAGAAATTTTGTTGTAATTCTTTAAACTATAATAGTATAAATCTTGAAACATCTACAATATTTATTTTGGCAAAATTAAAGCATCTTTAAAAAAAAATGGCAAACCCAAGGTCCAGGGCTTTCCTAGAAAGCAACATGCACATCTTGAACAAGTCGCCCAGCTTCTCCCTCCTACAACAGACCTGGAGAGCCTGCCTGTGGGGGCTCCTGGTCCACCTGGCTGCTCCCAGAGAGGCAGGTGAGGTCTGAGCCCACGGAAGAGGGAGAGGACGGCGTTCAAGGCTGGTACTAAAGACACTTTCACATCGTGCGCTCCACCACGCACAGCGAAGCATCCATCCACCTTCCCCGGAAATGCATCCTGCCCTCTCCATCACAGCTTAATGTCCTGAGACTCTGACATTTTGGCGAGTGTTTTCTTCACACGCAGGGCTGTCAATCTGGATGCGGGGTTGTGAGCCCAGCACTCTGTCATGAGCTTCCCCATCTGTCTTAGACACTGCGGGAGGAAAACAGCATTGGAGACATGTCAGAGAAATGCATGGGACTGCCGGCTAGTATTGATATTTGGCTTTTAGTTTGGGCCTCATAAAGTCTAAATATATTTTCTAGAGCTACCCTTAAGACCACATAAAAACTCCATAAAAACTATTTTTCATAAGAAGTGATGACTCTGATTTTCATGTCTTCCTTTGACAGAAGAAAGCACGTGGTTTTGCTGACTGTAGAAGAATGCCTTTGAAAACAGGATTAAGCAAATATAAAAATACTCAGGGAATCTGTATCCTGCTCAGTGCTCTCAGATTTTTTTCTAACACTTGATAAGTTTAAATATTTTATCTAATTCCACACTACTCAAACATGGCTATTTCTAAATCACAGCTGTCTACTACAATGTTAAAATCACACTGTGCCACCTAACAAGATAATACCCTGCACACAGCATTGCTGAAGCCTTCTTCTGTGGTATATCAATTACTGGTCTTGTTGAAAAGCGTAATTTCACTTCGCTGAAAGTCCTTATAGAAGGCATTCCAAATGATACTGACAATCATAACCACCTTCAAAACACTGGAACTCCAGCACCTTGTAATGGTTCCTACACACAGATATTGCTTACCATTTCAGTGACATGACACAGAAACCAACGAACCCTAAGTTATTTTCGATGAAATTTACACTAAATAATTAGCTTATGAGTAGTGAATCGTGTTCTGCCCATTTTTCTGCACTAGGCTTGGAGAAGTTTTGATGAGAATATTGGTTTTTCCGTTTTCAGGGAATTCTTCAAGCTCCCTTTGAATGTTCCAGACTCAGGAACCAGGAGCACTCAGGTCTTGGGTGAGCATCAGGGCACAGCAGTGAGAGGGAAGGCTCAGGAACCCAGGGCAGAAGCAGGACGGGCACGGCCACCAACTTACTTTGTCTTTCCTAGCATCTCCCTTCTGACATATTTTCACTGCCAAATCCTCAGAGCCAAGCTGAACATGGTTTTGCTTAAATAACATCTCATTACCCTTATTAACAAAGACACACAGCACAGTCAGGCAGCTCAGCTAGGTTGACTTGAATCACTGAACTGTATAGAAAACTCAATCCTGCAAGATGCCTACTTTTTTTTCTTATCAAAAGTTGTACTTGGGTTTATTATGGAGAAAAATGGAGATGGTTTGAAAACACACCAAGGAAGAAATAATAGCCGTGACACAAACATCCATACTTCTCAACAAAAGGAATAGTGTCACCTGCCATACAGACTCAGCAATATGTTTTGGAATTGACCATATAAAATTGGAAGAAAGGAAAAGATGTTCTGACACACTGCACATAGCTCAATGCAAAGTACTGCAATGAGGCAATATTATTACCATTAAGACCAAGACAAATTTTAACAGTGAGTATTTTCAATTCTGGCAAAGCAGAAGTTGGTTTAGAAGTCAGTGGTAGCCACATGGTTACCTGGAGTCCTACCTCGTCACTGCTCCACCGGTTGGGGAATGAGGGCCGCAACTTCTTGATGCACACAATCTCCCGCATGTCCTCGTAGGAGGGATCGCTGGGCACCAGCTCATGGTAGGGAAGCTGGTATTCTTCCACAATCCCTGAAAAAAAATGTTGTTGGTATTATTATTTTATGTGAAGTTGGGGGAAAAGCCAAACTCAAAAACTGCTGTCAAAGGAAACCACTAGAAAATTTAAAGTTAAACTCAGAACAACAAAGTAAATTTTTAACACATGTACCCAATGGAGCTTAATTTAATTTAGAAAAAGAATTAAAAAGTTAATGCAAAATATTATCAATATTATCATAGGTCTCTGTTGTGGTTACTCTTTTCTCATTGTTGGGACAAATAACCGACATCCAAAATGAAGTAAGGAAAGGTTTATTTAGCTCAAAGTGAGTGGAGGTTTCAGTCCTTACTCAGTTGGCTCCAAGTCAGAGTAGCACATGAAGAACAAGAGCAAAGGGACTGGCAGCAGCTCCAGGAACTAGCTAGCCACTCTTCCCTCTTTACATTATAATGCAGAGTATCTGCTCCAGGGCATAATTCCAACATTGGATCAAAAATCTTTCACAGAATTCAGCTGTGAATCCATCAGGACCAGGACTTTTCTTTTTTGGCAGTTTTTTTTTTTTTTTTTTACATTTTGTATTTCATTGGCTATTATTGGATTATTGAGAGTTCTTACATCTTCTTGATTCAGTTTCGGTAATTTGTACCTTTCCAGGAATCTGTCTATTTCTTCCATGTCTTCTATTCTGGAAAAGTAAAGATTCTCAAAGTAGCTGTTATGGTTTCTGTCTAGGTGTCCTCCCAAAGCCTCATGCAGTCTTCCGGTGGCTTCTGGAGTTTGTGATTGATTACTGCAGGTGTGGTTGCTGCACCTGCCCTGGAGCAGGTAATTTGCATTATAATGTAAGGTGGGAAGAGAAGCTAGCAGCTTGAGCTTCTGCTACCCCTCCCTTGTGCTCTTGCTCTTTGCCGCCACCATGAAAGGTTGCTTTCTGTAATGTGCTGCTCTGCATTGGACCCAGCTAAGTATGGACTGAAACCTCCAGTAACTGTGAGTTAAATAAATCTTTCCTTCCTTCATTTTGAGTGTTGGGT
>NDGN011544227.1:0-10636 GCA_002564285.1 Tympanoctomys barrerae
GAGAGAGAGAGAGAGAGAGAGAGAGAGAGAGAGAGAGAGAGAGAGAGAGAGAGAACAAGCAGAAAACCGAATTGATCAAAATTTTGTTTTCTTGAAAAAAAAATTACATTGAGTGATATCCTGGAGACATTGTTCAATGAAAAAAGGAATGAACAGGAGATTCTATTTGATATGTTACTCTGTATGTAACCAAGAAGTAGTAATAAAGCATACCTATATCTGCTGTGGCTTATATGAACGAGATAAAAGATAAACCTGAAAGCTACAAAACTGCTAACTTAAAAGGGGTAGGGTAGAAGAATAGGATGGATGAGGAAGGGGAATCTGATTTCTTTTCAGTTTATCTCAGGTTAGTGTTTTTGTGATAGGTTTGTTTTTCAATAAGCTTCATAAGATCGTGTCTCAGTTGAGGAGGCTGCAAGTCTGAGGTCAGGGTGCGAGGGCGGGCAGGGTCTGGGGAGGGTCCTCCTCTGGGTTAGGCCTGCCGGCTTCTCTCTGTGTCCTCAGGTGTAGGAGGAGAAGATGCTGGCTCTCTGGTGTAGCCAGCGCCATTTATGAGGGCTCCGTTCTGGTGCCCTGATTACCTCCTTCGTGGCCCACCTCAAAATTAGTACATCTGGGGTTGGAATTCTACACATGAGTGTTTGGAGCCTGCAGTCAGTCGCTCTGCTCATTGCAACTGCTAATAGTTCTTAATGTAGATTGCTGGCTGCTAGAAACAAAAAACAAAATACAGCAAAAACCAAACTGGTCTTGTTTTTAAATTAAAAAAACCAATCTAAAATTATGTAATAAGGTTTTATTGTACCATCATCTGATCTCTGTTAGGGTTGGTTTCATTTTTTTTTTATTATAGTAAAGTATACATAACAAAATTACTATCAGAACCATTTTCAAGTGTGTAGTTCAGTGGGAGGAAATACATTCACAGAGTTGTGCAGCCATGTTCCTGACTCCTTTCATCCTGTAAGACTAAATTCTGGGCCCGTTACATAACTTTCCATCTCCTTCTCCCCAGCTCCTGACAGACACTACACTCTTTTTTGTCTCTATGAACTTCACTACGCTAAGTACCTGACTAAGCAGACTCACGCAGTTTGTCCTTTGCTGAGTTGCTCATTTCACTGAGCACAGTGCCCCTTAAGACTTAGTCTATGTTGTAGCATATCCCTTTCTTTTTAGGGTTAGCTAGTACTCTGCTGGCTGGCTGGACCGCCTTTTGGTTATCCATTCATCTGTTGGTGGACTCGCAGATTGCTTTCTCCTGTTCTTATGAATATGTTGCTATGAGTAAGACTACTATTATCTCTTCAAGGCCCTGCCTTCTGTTCTTTGGGATATATTCCAAGAAGTAGAATTGCTGGGTCATATGGTAATTTAGTTTGACTGAGCGAAGCCCATTAATATTTTACATCTTTAGAAATCAACAAGGGCAGGAAAAATATCCATAAAGATGGGAAGAAGACTAAAAGACAGGAGCCCATCAGTGTTTAAGTGAAAGTACCACACCCAAGGAAAAATATAATTCATGCAAGTACAGTAACTTTTGAAGACAGTGTTTAAATACGTACCTTTAGTCAGGAGTGGGAAGAAGGGAAGAACTTAAAAAAATCCTGACTTTTAGTAGGTCTGATTTTTGAAGTGCTGTGGGTGGAGCAGTTCTGAGTGTATTTTAGGTACATCGTAGGATGGATTAAATGTTAATATTTTGGAGAGTCACTCTCCACACTATGGATTAAGAATGGAGCACAGTGAGGGAAAGTTACATGGCAATAGAGGAACCTGAAAGAGTTTATATTTTTTGTAAGAAT
Organism: Tympanoctomys barrerae; assembly: GCA_002564285.1. NCBI lineage: Eukaryota > Metazoa > Chordata > Mammalia > Rodentia > Octodontidae > Tympanoctomys > Tympanoctomys barrerae. Next base: position 1,812 of record NDGN011544227.1, read on the forward strand.
GCAAGATTTTTAAGATGAATGTGTGTGTGTGTGCATGTGTGTTCATGTATGTGATTTTTTTTTCTGCTTACAGAGGCTGGATACAAAGATATTCCAGCAGCACTGAGAAGCTGTTTCCTACAATTAATAGTACTGCTTTCCTCACTAAAGAAAGCAGGGCTTCCCAGAAACGGCTGATTCCAGAGGAGTGGCAAGATAGCTAACAATGTATTTAGAGTATCTTTTTGTATCAGAAAGCAAGGAAGTGCTTTAAAAAAAGGAAGAAAGAGAGAAAAGAAGTAAAAATAGAGAGGCACCTGGCAAGAGGGCACAAAGGAGAGCTTGAATAGGATCCATTGGCCAAATTTGGGACACACGAAACATCAGTTAATTAAATCAGTAGTGACTTATGAGCTATTAAAATTAGAAGCTAATGAATTAATGCTCACAAGAAAGGAAAGAAAAAAAAGGAAGAAGAAAGAGAAGGAAGTAATGAAGGAGAGAGAGAGGAGAGTAAATTCTTGCTTACAGAATAATGAGCTCCGATTGATAAATGTGCAGGGAATGATAGAGCTGGAAGCCATCATTTTGTAACCATCATAGTAAAGATTGATTGAAGAAAGAACCATTAATTTATGCTAAACTAGGGCTACATTTTGATGAGGACTGGAATATGTCCATATTAAAGACTCTGCCTAAGGATTTTTAGAAATAGCAAGGAAAATTGTTACTTTCCCAGGAGAGAAGCCAGCCAACACCTAGATTGGGTGACCCGAATGAATCTGAGCAGCATTGGCTAAGGTGACATTGTGTGTCACACACAGCACTGCTTATTTCATTCTGTGAGTGGGAATACATAACTTGAGCTTTACCATGGGGAAATATCAGACCAACCTAGCTGTTTTTTTTAAAGATCAGTTTATTCTAAAAAGACTGGAAGCTTGTGATTTTAAAAGATATCAGTGTTGACAGGTACTCCTCTAATAACAGGAGGCTTAGGCAGGAGGATCGCCATTAGTTTGAGACCAGCCTGGGCTGCACAGTTACACAATGAGTTCAAGGCCAGCCTGGAATACAAGACTATGTAGGGGAATCTATTTGAAAAACACTAGAGGAGAAGAAGGAGACGGAGAAGGAGAAGGAGAAGGGACACAGACAGAGGCAGGGGCAGGGGCAGGGGCAGGGGCAGACAGAAAGACAGCCAGCCAGCCAGCCAGTGTTTTGAAAAACAGCTGTAGAAGTGGTTCAAGATTAAAGTGATATGATGCATAAATACAGTAAGAGATTTAGGAGTGTGTCCTATACTGGAGGAGAAAGAGCTATAAATGTATCAGTGCCATGATTGGGTCAGTTCATAAAATTAAAATACATGCATAACTTAGACATAAGCATGTGCCAGTATTTCAGTTTCAAGTCTTATATTTAAGACTACTATATATTTTCATGTATAGGTCCTAGAGAGACACTCATTTCCCTTGGCTAAATACCTAGGGAAAGGCCAGGGAAGGTAGCAGGTGTACATTTAACTTTGTAAGTAACTCACTGTATCAATGTTAAATGTTTTGAAATTGATATTTTTTCCTGAGGTATGTGAATTTCTTTCTACTACTTTACAGAAAGTACTAGAAAGCACATCCATGTGCTCGTATTTCTATTGATGGATGTGTACATGTTGTGGATGGTTTTCACACAAGCAGAGGAGAGAGAGTGAATGCTAAAACAAATGCAGAGAATGTTCACAATTGATGAATCTGGGTAAAGGGTGTCTGGGAGCTTTCTTAAAACTATATGCAAATGAAGAGTTAAAAAATAAATGCCATAGTAGCTCAGGGTGGGACAACTTCTGTATTTTAAAGGTCAGTATGATCTGTGCACTACTAAGATAAATTGCTGTAGTTCGGGTAGCACTCGCTGTAGAGCGTGGCCATGCTGTTCTTCATTTTGTGTCTTAAAATTTCCTGAAATGGGAACAGATTGTTAAGCAGAGCTCTTTTCCTGGATCAGTAGCCAAAACCCATCTGACAGAATTGGAGATCAACTTCTTTATCCACATTTCCACTGTTGCGAGAAAATGAAGTAGGTGATAATTATCCGGCTGTGCTTCTAAGCCTTCAGCTTTAATATGAGACTGTGAACTTGGAAATGGTATTAGAAGGAAAAGCAACCCACAGAAGATGTGAAATCCCAGATATTTTAACCTCAGAAATCAGACGTCATGTGTTGAATTGACAATTTTACAGTACACAAGAGGAAGAAAATGCCATGTAGTTCTCATTTTTTTTTCAGACCCTGAACTAGACATAAATGTGTCCTAGAAAACTTTGAATTTTTAGAGCAAATAAAGTTTGTAAAAACAAACCTAAGGCTGTTCCTCTCAGAGTATGTATTTTCCTGGAGTAGTATCATGGAGTGTCACTACTCCTGCCTTCCTAGTATTTCTCAGAAGACTTCTTGAAGACTAGCTCCAGATTACGTGTTTAGGATATTATCTGTGTGTCCAAACATAGTGTTTTTGGACACTCAGAAACTGTTGACGTTACAGAGGCCTGACCTTCAGACGGATTGTAAATCTGATCGTCAGGCCTAGAGATTCACTGAGCACCAGCACTTGTTGGAGATTTCATTCTTGTGTTAAACTTGTTTTCTTCTCTTTTAGCTTCAGCTTTATCAGTTGGAGTATTTCTGTAAATGCATTAGCTAGCATGAGTAGGAAAAGTGATCCCCTCTTTTACATCTCTACCTCCTTTTTTCATCACAAGTGTATCACCAAACAGGAAAACCATGTGTCTAGAGTCTTGGTTTACTCAATGTAACATGACTCCGTGAGAAACTTTCTTCTATTAGTAATTAATACAGCAAAGCCTGCTGTTGTAGTGGAGACTCATGATGCTCATGAATCACAGACTGAAATGCATCTCAGAGTTTAGTGCATTAAAACATTTTAACTCAAAGTTGTGGACCAGGGAAAAGCTTTTTTTTAATCACTAATTAATGTTATAAGGAAAACCAAGACAGTGATATATGCATTGGAAATCTCTAGAAGAAACAGGAAAAAACTTTATAAGGCACTTCTAGATAGTGTAAGTTGTTAGAACAGTGAAGAATTTAGTTGGTTAGCATTAACTTTTGTGTCTGCTTAAAAAATTATTTCTCTGTTTCCCATGGAATATTTATTTCATCCTTATAGTAGCTATAGTTCTAGGCAGTGCTGTGGCCCATTTGTGGATATTCCTACCACCCTTCGTCAACTGTCATTTTTAACTCATGATAGAGACAGACAGGAGCCCAAAGATTTTCAGGGGATACACAGATGGACAGAATTCATTCCTGGGGCTGCCTTATCGCAGCCTGCAGCCTGCACCGGTGTGCATCATCATCTGAGAACTTGCAGGAAAGCCTCCTGCCCCATTCTCTTTCCCACCTGCCAGCCACTTGCCTGACCCTCCTGAGCTCACTGGCATCCCAGAGGTCCTCTCTGCCATTAAGAACCAAACTGTCAAGTCCCTCAAAGCTGTGAGGATTAATCCACATCCAGAAATAAAGAGAGCTGATAGAAGTGAGATTTATGGCCGCTGGCCACCTTCACTTCACTCACCTGCCACCCCGCTCACCCGAATCAGGTGGCTGTTTTCTAAAGGTTGAGGTTGCCTCATTCTGGGCGTGCACTTTTGGTTTCTCAATTTCTCTTTATTTTCCTAGTGTTCATATTTTTTGGTCTTTTGTTCTATAGATCTCTTGACTTATACTGCTTAACAATTTCAGTATACTGCTGCATATGATACAAAGGTTGTAGACATCAAATACTTTTTCTGAAATGGCATTTGAATTAAGTAATTGTTGCGTATGTTTGGCATCTTAGCATCTCCCGGCTCCAGCACCTGCTCAGCTGCTATGACTCCAGTGAACCTGTGTTTCTGGGAGAGCGCTACGGCTATGGTCTGGGCACTGGTGGCTACAGCTATGTCACTGGAGGAGGGGGGTAAGTATGAGCCTGGCTGCGTGCCGATACAGGTAGCGCTCGGTACACGTGGGTTCCGTACACCAAACGGAGTGTTTGTGTTTAATGTATGTAATACTCTGGCATAAATCATTTCTAGATTATCTATAATATCTAGTATAATGCAATAGCTTTTATATTGTATTGTTTAGGGAATAATAAAAAAGTATATGCACATTTTAAATACAGATATGTTTTTTAAAAACATTTTTGGTCTGTGTTTTTTTTAATTTCTGAATGTAAAATCCACGTAGAAAGCTGCCTGTAATTTGAACTCCAGCATCTCTTTCCTGAGGCAGAGGTGAGTCTGTGGTACTGGGACCTATCCTGGCGTGTGCGTGCCCCTTAAGTGGTAGTGCCACTATTAATGGGAGGGTGAGCGCTATAATTGTGAAAGGTGATAAGAACCCACAGTAAACAACATTTCACGTCTTGAAGAAGTAACATAGAAATGTATATCAGTCCTTGGGGAAAAGAACTTTCCCTGTAATAACAATTGCTGTAGGCAGCCAACTAGTTTTGACTGTCTGTTTAAATGAAAAAGATTACTTATTGATTTTAATTTCAGAAAATAAGCCATAAGACTTTAAATTATCTAGTGCTTAGTAAATCATTTTTGGGGAAATAGTATTATAGAAGCCTAGACACAAACAATTAGATATTTATGTTGGATTTATAGGTTTTAAATAACAGTTATAATCAATCTTTTTTAAATGAAGCACCAACTTAATCTCTTATGGGAAAAGATTTTGATTTGATTTACATAGGTAAATCTATGCAGCTGTTATTATTTTCTATTATTACTATAGTCTTTGTTGTTGGGAAAATTAGGGAGAACATTAACTTGTTATTAACTATGGTCATTTAAATTCTTTCAGCAGATGACTGTGAATATTCCCTATATGCTAGCCAACTATATTCAGTGATTATAAACATTCCTATTTGCAGTCCCCAGATTAGAATGGTTCTTAGTACATCTTTTCAGTTACTGTAACATAATACCTGAGACTGGGTTATACGTAAAATGAAGAGTTTCATTTAGCTGACAGTCGTGGAAACCCGAAAGTGTGGCATCTGCATGTTCTCAGCTTGGGTGAGAACCCTCTGGCTGTATTGCAGGGTGAGAAACATGTGGCCACACTGTGTTCAAGAGGGAGGGATAGAATCAAGAAGCAAGAGATATTCAAGGACAGGCTCTCTGGTTTTATAATAACCCACTGTTATGGAGCCTGTAACAAGGGTTTCTAGAGAACTGCAGTGATCCCTTCTGAGGGTAGTCCCCCCGGGACCTAATCACTGTCCACTGGGCTTCACCCCTTAGAGGTTTCCCTGCCTTTCACTGTCTCTGCACTAGAGACCAGACTTCTAGCACATGAACCTTCAGAAGTTACATTCAAACCATTTCTGAGCCATAGCAGGATGTTTTGCTCTCCTTTGTGCTCAGTAGAGTCGTTAAGTCCGGCCAGCTTTATCTTCCGCAGTGCTCTTCTGCATCCTTGCCAGTCGCCTATAAGTAGCTGTCATCTCTTAGGCGGGCTCCTGCTCCCGCCTCCTGCTGTCTCTGCTTTTGCTCTTGTGCACTCTGTGCTGCTATCCCCACCATAATCAAGGAGCACTTTCTCCCCATCCCCAGCGTTTTCTTTGTTTTAGTGCTTGGGCTCAAGTCCAGGGCGTCCCATGCTAGACGAGTACTACCGCTGAGCTGCATCCCAGCCTTGCTGAGAGCCCTTTCTAAAAGCAGATGTCAGCCTCTCTGCTCCCTGCTCAGAGGCCTTCAGTGGCTTGCCATTGTCCTTTTACCCAAAGATGAGAACTTCTTACTTGACATCTGAGATGAAGATCCTTCAGATTTCACAGTTGATCTGTGATTTGGCCTCAGTTTTGATTGCCCAAGCAGCGTCTTTCTTGAGGTGTGATGGCACTGGAAGGTCTTCTCTTTTACCTGCTGCCCCAGCCCTAGCTCGCCCTGAAACCTGCATAGCTTGCTACTTACTTGGTAGGGGATCCTCACTTTAGAAATTCCTTCACTTAGATTTCAAGCCATCCGCCTCTCTTCAACAATTCCATAGTTAAATCTTATTTTTCTTTTATTCATTTGATTCCTTGTAGTGCCACAGTATGTGCACCTGCTGCATCTTTGATAACTGAACTGGACCTAGAACTTCTCCCGTTGCTTTTTGGGCAAAGCTTGCGCCGTCTTAAGACTCATGCGACCTCTTGCGATAGCAGACTGTCTTCTTAGCCTCACTTTTCTGCAGCCTCATTGAATGAGTTACTTTTACTTTTCTCATTGTGGAGCCAAAAACCTGAGACCCAAAGGTAAAGGAGAAAAGGTATTTTTAGCTCACAGGCCGTTGAGATTTCAGTGCAGAATTGGCTGGCTGCAAGGCTGGGCGGTAAGGTAGAGAGTTAAAAGGGGCATCCCAGAGGAGAAGCAGTTCAGGTCAGGCAGAAGGTAACTGAGCAACAGAATAGTTAAGAGCAAGTCCATGTGACCTCGCAGCTTCCTCCCCCCCCCCTTGTATTCTGTTTAGGCTACCAGGCTTAGGACGGTTGCCAGACCATTGAGTGGGCTGCTGTAGTGATCACGCAGCCCCGATCTCAGCGCCACACACTCCAGATCCAGCCCCTCTGAGAGCACCTCCAGGAGTACACCCGGCTTGCGGCTCAGCTGCGCGCCAGCCGTAGCACTTGTCCTATAGTGCCGATACAGAGCTTTCGCAGTTCCTCAGAGATGCTTTTTCCGCCCAGATGTGGTGCCTGTTACTGTCCATAACATAGCCCACATTTCTGGCTGCTAATTCCTCATTCTTTTGCACTCCGCAGCTATCATTGTTTTTATATTTTACTTCTGGAAGCCTCTAGCCAAGCTAAACCCCTCAAATCAGGGTGTAATGCCTTTCTAATGTATTCCATAGTGTGTCATACAAGCAGTTATCACTTAATTGCCTGTTTACTTTCCTATTTTCCTTTTAAATTATGAATTATTAGAAGGAAGCATCTGTGTCTTATTTTTCATTATGTTCCTACTTTGTGGCATAGGGATTCATTTTTTTTAGGTGCATTGAGCATTTGATTTTTGTCTAACTAATATGATCTATGAGATGCTTGGCTTTTAAAAGTACTTTTAAATTATCCAAGCCATCCTGTATACATACATAGATAAATCTCTGCTGATTTCTGCTGGCCTATGGAAAGGAGCAAGTAATGCTTAAATTTTTTTTCTCTTTTTAATTTATCATAATTTTTTCTAATTCTACATGCATATATCTGGTAATCTAAACAATTAAATTATGCAATACAACAAATATTGTCAAATTATTTTGTTTAGTGAAACTATTGTTTCTAATTTTTTATCATTATTTTTTGTTCTTTTTAAAAAAGAAAAATAAACATGTTCATCTGTCAAAATGTCACAGGGCACCAAATTAATATGTAACATTTTATGTATCTGCTTAAACAATACATTTAAAAATTTATTTTTATTTGTATTTAAATAACAAATAGAATTACCATATGACCCAGAAAAAAGGTACTTTAACAAAGATGCCAAATGAGTTCTTTGTTAATTGTCCTTTGTATCAACTTTTTATAGAGCTTATTGACATAAGACTTACATGTTAAATTGTTTCTTCAGTACCATACTAGGATTTTCTTATAATCTGTCTGGAGAACTAACGCATCTTTTAAAACAGCAGATCAGGATCAGTGGCTCCTAAGACCCATTCATGTACCATAACCAGCACTGTAAACTATGAAGTAACAGACAGGCACGGTAGAGGAAGAACAATCCGTGGCCTCCCTTGCCCTCTATTCTATCTGGGCTGTAAGCCTACTGGTTGATCCCATGCACACCTAGGTATAGGGCTTCTGTCCTTAATACATTCCTGCAGCCACACCCAGAACTATACTAAATGAATTCGTGGACTAAGCCAGTAGCACACACCCGGTATCTAGCCAGCTCCCAAAAGCTCCACCTGGGAGTATATGAGGCGCCGCGGTCATCTAGATAGATATAAGCCATAACATTTCCATATGCAGCACACCTAGAGTCACAATGTCTTTCTAGTTTTCTGAGTTTAGAGCCAAGTTACTGAAAAATCCCCTGCCCCAAACTCTCCTCCGTAAGGACTGAGTCAGCAGGACTTGGAGTAGAATCTTTGCATTTTTGAATCCAAGTGCTGTTTTCCACTACATGGTCTACTCTATGAAAGTAGTCAATATTTGGAGTAAATTAGTTAACTATTTTCATTTCTGATCATAGTTATGTACATAGGTAACCTTAGGTAGGAAGCTGTTCCTGGGTACCAGGTAGCGCCCACAGCAGCCCTTCTGACAACTGAGGGTACCAGAATAGGAAGGTTGCTGTTGTGCTCTGAAGAGGCCATGGCCGTGTGATCGGAGAGACAGCCACGGTGATTCCTCTTGCTGCAGACTGGGGAGGGCAGACATGCCTGACGCCGAGGTCCTCTATGTGTGTTTCTCACCTCAGGGCATGGTCATGGGCAAGCCCATCTCCCATTTCAGTTATCTTAAAAATTTGTGCATTATATATTAAAGGAACATTTTAATCTTTTCACTTTTGAATATTTTCTTAATATTTAAGATTTGGTATCCAGAGCAGACAAGTGTTCTTTTCTACTATGATATACTGGGTGATTTTCCTTTTGGGGTACAACTTTATCAGTATGTTCATGGGAAAAATTCATGAACATACTGATAAATGTTATGAACGGCCTATGTATACTTAGTTTATGTGAATAATGTAAGACTTCTCTCTTACATTATGGGCAATAATGCAGTAATTATTCATAAAATTTTTTTTTCTTCTTTTTTTTTTTTTTTTTTT
>NDGN011544234.1:0-39239 GCA_002564285.1 Tympanoctomys barrerae
CTTTTAAATCACCATGTATGCCTCTGTTATAGTGGAATGCTTGTTCTTTCTTTGCATAGTCATTTTATTAGAAAACAAGTTCAGTCAAACTCTGAAAACTCAGATTTAATTTAAAAGGAATCAAGAAGGGTGGGTGACTGACACTGTCCGGCACCCATGACGAGAGAGTCCATTCAGGAATACATGCTGATGGCAGAAAGTTCTGCCTGGGAAGTGGGCATTAATAGACACATCAAAGGTATGAGCAAAAAAGTGATGTGATCACATTAGAAATGTATGTTTCTATATCTCAATTCATAGAATGCCAGCAGTATGTTGTGCAGGATAAACTACAAGAGTTTGTTTTTTGTTAATGGGACCAAAGCTGCTAAGACACGGAACTCTTCTTTTGGTTCAGTGTCAGTGCATACTGCTCAAATTTTTCGTCCAACCTTCGTGTGTGTGTGTGTGTGTGTGTGTGTGTGTTTGCGTGCATGTGTGTGTGTCTTTTATGACTTCTTTATTCTCTGAGCAATATGATGTGAATACATTGTAACAACCATTATTTTTACCCTTATTGAACAAGCCAGCAGTTAAGAGTTCCAGCTTTTATTTTTTGTTCTCTTCAAATTCACTTAAAAGATACTGTGCCTTTCTGGAGCCCTATTTACAATTTACTTGAATTGCTGGCTGAATTAAAGAAAATCCTTTGCTTCTGAGTTTAGATGAGCCTGTAGATTTGCGAATGCCAGTATCGCTTTAAGCGGAGCTTTTCCCCTCCCTTCCAGTCTAGCTTGCACAGCAGTTTGGCCTTGCCCTAGAATTGTTACATTCTGGGTAAAAGGTTTGGTTGTGACATGGGAGCATTTTAGCTTCAGAAAAGCTGCAGACAGTGTCTAGAAGGTAGGGGGGAAAAGGTCTTGATTGAGATGATCAAAATGGGCATAAAGTCAAAACTGACTTTCGCTGGAACAGAACAGGGGACCGGGTCTCTAGTATTTTATTTGTATTACCTCCTTGCTTCCAAGCTCCAAGATAGAATTCTTCCCTAACAGACAGGAGACTTTGTTAAATTGTAAATGAATATTACTCCAAGCACACTGGAAATTTATTCTCCCCCTCCTTCCCCCATAACCCATACATTATTTCTGCTTAGTTATAGAGGCTCACATTTCCCGTAACTATCAGAGAGAACTTAATTCAACTCACACCACATCACTTCACAATTGCGCAGCTCTCTTAATCAACCTTTGTATCAGCCACGAATGTGCAGTATGACCTAATTTGAAAATGTCCTAAAGTGCTGACTCAAACTGTTAGTGAAGAAAGGCTAGTCATTACCATTATGACACTAATGCAATGCAAAATAAAATAGAGTTGCATCAGCTGAACATTAGTTTGCAAAAATATTAGTAATTGAATCCATTTTCTGTTCATATTTTATTTATACTTATATATGTATATGCACATACATATGCATATATTTATTTTTTGTTTGTTTGAAACAGCTTTGCCACCAAACTCTGAAGTGCAGAGGAAGGAAGCCACATTTTAACACCGGGACAAACCCTAGATTCAAGGCAGACTGTATGTGTACTATGATCTCTCCCTGTACAAGGAAGACGTATTATTGTTGAATTCTTATGAGAATATTTATACACATATAAGCAGCAACATATGAAAGTTATCAACTTGCTTTTTACTTTGGTGCCAGATTCCAAGATTTTTGACAGCCCCTGTACTACTTACTTTTTTGTAACTCCCAAAAGTTGTGTGCTTTTGTATTTTGGAATAACAAGGAATTAGAATTTATTACTTCTGTGGACTGCCTTTCCTACTCTTATTTGCAGCAATTTTTTGAGATATACTCATAGTTAACCTTATTAATTTACTTACAAACAAGAAAATGGGACACTGAACTACAAATCATTTAGCTTCACTTCTACTGATCATGTTTTGTAGAATGCAACATAAATTGTATCTTTTTTCTTACAAAATTCAGTTGATTGAGGAAAAACTCATATACTTATTCAATACTTCTACATCCTAGAACTAGTATTAGTCTCAAACCTTATGTTGGTAATTAATAATTGAAAATAAATCAGAAGTTATCTTAAATTATAGCAATATCTTCTTGGCCAATCAGAAGTTCTAACTTATATTCCACTTTGAGTTCCTTGAATTTTGAAAATTCTGAGTATAAAAGGGACACATTAGTAGTTTAATTGCCTCTGATTTTATTAAATCGGTCCAATAAATTAAGCACACCAGTGTATGGAAGACACGTCATTTCTTCAATTTTCCGAAGGCAAGGAGTAATTGGCTGTCCACCAGTCACTTAACCGATTTTATGTTGAGAGAGTATGTGTTATCAGGCTATATCACTGCAAAGACCAACTGGAAATACAGGCAAATTAAGATGCTGACAATCTTGGTTTATTCCCTTTTCAGAAAAACAAGCAAAATCTTGCCCTAAGATGTGTAAAAATGTTCTACTATGTAACGACTGTCACATTTTAGTCTTTTATTTTATATAGCATATTGCTTACAGCTTTTATGCCTTATAGTTTACTTTCATGTTAAGACAATTCAAAGTTCCAAAAAAAAATCTGAGTAATTTCAAAGACTTGCCAAAGCCAGCATTCAGAGGCAAGAGTGTTCACTCGCACACACGTAGGCACACTTTTGATTTACCTTGAAACGAGGATCACCTTTGTAGCTAAAATATAATTGTTCTGATTTTCAGGTTACAGGGGAGAAGGTATGTGGACATGATTGCTGGAGTGGATTGCCAGCCTGTTAACAGTTCATCATTTTTAAATGATAGAAGTAGAGCTACACTCTTCTCAGAAAAATCCTTGCAGTAGCTTTTACTCTATCCATGCCAGGACAGATTGTGTGTTAAGCTGGAATAATTCTGAGGTGTAAGACACCTCCATGACTGTCCTTGGAATACCAAGGAGGTAACGTTCCTCTCTGCAAGACAGGGCAGAATGCCCCTTGCCCTGTTAATTGATGATTTACTGTGCTTTCCCCTGGGGCCACAACCGATGATCTGTAAGCTTGTTGAATTTTGAGGCAAATACTAAATATAATCAATATATAAAAATAAAAAAAGAGAGAAAAATGCAATGAAAATTTATGACCTTAACATTCCTTCAGGGTCAAGCAATTTATCAAATTCTCTCACTCTCTGGTTTCAATTACACAGCCATTGTGGAAGGAACTTATTTTAGCAGGTTCATTTGCCTCAGTAGGGAATACAGGACTTTGGCCTAATGCTTCACCTTTAGTGCAGGCCATCTGAGCCTTAGAACAAATACCAATCATCACTCTTTGGAAAAAAGAATCTGCATCGGCGTGGCCTATTGGAATGGGGTTTCTGTCAAGGTAAACGGTTGTCGGCAATGACTGTGGTAGAGTGGCGATAAATCCCATTTTATTGCTGAAAAATTCCAGCTTCTCTCCATGCCTGACAGCTCCCCACATTCTCATACCCATTTGGGCAATTTCTGCGCTGTGTCCATCTGGTTCTCATTACCTCCCAACCTGCCTGTGTCTGAGCCAGAAAAAGTGCGGGTCAAGAAGGGTGGGGGGGGGACGCCAAGGTGATGGACAAAACAGAAAGCAGGGGGTGGGCATGGGGGTGGGGCCGAGGCTGGGAGCAGCGCGGAGAGTCCGGGTGCCCGCTGGGGCTCAGAGTGGTCACTAGCAGGGGCCACAGAGATGTACTCTGGAGTGATTAAGACAGAGCTGGAGCCAGGGAGGTAAAGGAAATTGAGAATGGAGCCCTAAAAATGCACCTGTTGAGAGAGAGAAAGAGAGAGAGAGAGAGAGAGAAAGAGAGAGAGAGAGAGAGAGAGAGAGAGAGTCAGCCAGAATCAGAATCCAGGGCTGTTTTGAAAGAGCTAGGAGCCCATGTACACAATTAGCAGGCTGCTAAATATAGGCATTAAATACGGCTGGAGCTTCAATTTTGCTTCACCAACAGACTTCTCTGACAAAAATTGTAGTCTCCAACCTCATTGTCTTCATTCATTTCATTTAAGAGTTTAGTATTTTAAAATTGTCTTATCCTAATCAAGTCACTTATGATGGATTCATTCATGGAGTGACAGGATTTGCAGTGAGTCAATTGGTATTTTTTTTTTTTTTTAATTTTTAAACTTTTTTTTTGGAACCAGGGATTGAACTCAGGCCCTTGCACATGCCAGGGAAGCGCTTATTCCACTGAGCCATCTCCTCATCCCCTCAATTGGTAGTTGTAACTGCCCACATGATCTTTTGGGGGCTACAGTATATTCATGCCTTCAAAAAAATATGACCTCATTCTCCAAAGCTGAAATCCTTTTGATCATAATTATTTTAAACTTAGAAATAGTTTTTATATGATGACTCTTGGAGACAAAATGAGAAAGGTGTATTGTAGATATATGCTAATAGATATGAACAATGAACTTGCTTAAATAATTAGGGTAGGCTAAATGGAATTAAGATAGGCCTGTAGAAATGTAAAATTTACTTTTAATTTTCATCCTTCTTTTGATGGAATGAATGGAGCTAGTATATTTAATTCTACAGTAAGATTGTGGAAAGTATTTTGGGGTATAATTGATGAAGATCTGAGACTTTTCATAAAAATTAAAATCAGCTGAATGGTTCCATAGGTGGTAGTTATTTTACCACCTGATTTGAAGTTGGATTTTGAATGCAAACATCCTAAAAGCAGGAACCAGGTACAGCTGTACACTCAGTGCTGGAGAACTGTGGCATTTTGATTTGCTGACAGAAACCTGTGTTAGATGTGTTTGGACAGATGACATGTCTGAGAGTATTCTGGTTCTCAGGAGTGGTGAGGGCATTTCTGGCCTCAGAATTCACTTTTCTAAAGTCATACCCTGAAGCCTGCTATGAATATTTATTTTTTTTTCACTGACTAAATTCTAATATCAAATTATGTTAAATTTTAGTTAGTGAGGCTCTTTAGACAAGAGATACTGGCTCCTAATATTTGAGATTTAACTTCTAAATTTGCCACTCACAAATGTTCAAACAACATACCACAGAGTGTTCCTAAAATTGTCAGTGAATGCCACATAGAAGTATAAATGGAGAAAAAAAATTATTTATAGAAATTTTAAATTCAAACAATGGATAATTTGCATTGAGGTAAATTACAAATAATGAAAAATAGCAGCTTGCTATTTGACAACTTTTGGTGGGTATTTGTAGTCAACAAATATAATTCTTAGGCAGACAGTTCCAAGTGGCCATATTAAAAGGGATAAGCTTTTAGTAATGTCACATATCTGTGAAAATAATCTGAATAGATGGCATTTCTAATCTGGAAAGTAATTTCAGGTTCTTAGTAAAGAAGAATCTCGATTGAAGTTCTCTGGGCTGTACGTGTATTAAAGAAATGTGATTATTTACATGCTAAAGGATGTTTGTTTCTTGTAATAGCATAGAAGAGAATTAACGGCATGGGAGGAGGAGGGTGGGGTGACAAGCTAACTTGATGCTTTCTAGCTGTTTGCTTACAAATGTGTTCCATAGATTACAGTGTCCTATAGTAGAAGGGAGAAATAAAAAAGCTTGTGCATTCCCGTGGCGTTTAGGGGACTTGAGACCAACAGATCAAAGTCTGTGGAGGACTACTGAAATATTTACAAAACACCGTATTTGTGTTAAACTTTAGTATATGTAAAACCCGAGGTGCCCACAGAAAGGCTGAGCCAACTTTGGCTATAAGAAATATTTCGGCATCAAAATGGTTAATAGTATTATAGCTTCAAAAGAGCCTATTGGCTCACCCTGGAGGATGCCCTGCAGTAGTTGTTAAACTCATCAGATGAAGCTAGCCTTCTCAGCTAGCCTTTAGATTTGTCCGCTCACAGTAAAAATATTATAATAAATCGGTAACATATGTTGCCAAGCAAGGAAAAGTGATACAAATAAAGAGACAAGGAGACCCAAACCAAGTTCAATGTGAAAAGAATTTAACTTTCAATCTAGTTGCTGGCTAATTACCGTTTGAAAAGTAATTTGAAAGTGTTACTGTTATTTGCTTATATGCTTCCTGCTTTTCTTTTTTTCTCTTCAGATTGCATTCTTACCCAAATACTCTACGTGATTGCCTGCCTTGCGGCTTTGGGGTAAGTCCCAGTTTTCCACAACCTTAAGGAAAAAAAAATGCATAACATAAAAGATGCCAGAAAGACTTATGTGTCCTGATGTGTGGGTTTTGTGAAATATACAGGGTTTTGTTGGGGAGGGGGAAAAGTGAAGGAAAGGGGCTTGTTTCTGTAAGGATCAAAAGTGGATGGAAAGTCTGCATATGCAAAAGAGGCTCCCTTCAGGAAAGCCACCTCAGGAATGGAAATGACAAGGCTGGGAACACACACAATCAATTATTTTCACTAGCATTTAAAATATAGAAAACAAAATCTGCTTTGGGAATTGACTGAATATTTTATTTAGCTTTTTTTATTGAGACATCCTTTGAAAAATGGCATAATATAAATAGTTTTACAAAGCAACAATATAATCAATCTCTAAACTAGAATATAAATCAAGGATTTCATTAACTGCTGGTAGCCAGTTTAAATTGTAGTCCTGCCCATAATGTCTATCTATCTATGTAAGTCCAAGTTATATTAAAAACCTTTAAATGGCTTTGTAATATCAGCTACATCTAGCTATTATAATAATTAATGGTACTGTTTTATAAATCAATACATGTATTCTTGATAAATTCATATCCAGTTAATGGTGTAATTTAAATAAAAAATTAATGTAATAAAGGACATACAGAAACAGGCAGGAAATCTTTAAAGGTTAAGAGCCAAATTTGTCTAAATTCGTTTTTAACCTGTTTTGGAAAAGTTTATATTTAAAATCAGCTGATATTTACCTTGTTTCTGTGCAAACGAGACTTGCAATTTCTGGGGTGATATCTAATATTGCATTTGTAAGGCATTTTCTTTGTTTTAGCCATTAAGTTTTAATTACATAGCTATGACACTACGGAATATTTTACAACTATAAATTTTGTGGTTATTGAATATTCTTTAGAAAAATAGAATGGAACAAACTAAAACCTCACACCAATCATTTATTTGTAATATATGAGTCAAATGTAAATGCTTTATTTTTTAATATAATGAACTGTCTGTAAATCTCCAAAGCTATGCACAAATTTTATTTAAGGGGGAAAAGGATTGATTAGTCTGACAAATCTGCAGAGGTAAAAGCCCAGCACTTTCTCTGCTTTCGCCTAGTGAATAGCCCAAGAATTTTAGAAAGCAAACAGAAATACATGGAAGATCCTGCAGTGTATTTTTCTCTTTGCACAGGGATAAGAAACATTCCAGAGAAAAGAGAGTGTATTATTGCTCTAATTTAAACACACACACACACACACACACACACACACACACACCCCAAAGGCTTATTAAAGAATAACGAAATTTAGAAAAATAGCTGAAGGTTGTATGTTACCCAAATACAATATCAAATCTTTCCAAATAAAATCTCCTTTCTTGTTGAAAGCATTTTTCAGAAAAAAAAAATTGAGAATTATGCAGACGGGTCCACCCTGCCACCCTCCCTGACATGGCGCAGGAATGCTCCTTTAATCCACTGAGCTTTTTCTGACATTTTTCTTAACATTGCTGAGCTTTATTTAGAGCAGCAAAGGGGATGTGTTCAGTTTCCTTTGACACTGATGGGTGTTTCAAAATGTTACATGAGAGACGGAGGGGGGAGAAGCAGCAAAGGGAAAGGAAGGATGTGCTGCCAGGCGCTTCATCAATAGGGCTGCAGGAGTAATTATTATTTGCTAAAAGTTTACATTTCAAATGAAGCTAAATTTCAAAGATGCCTCTTTTGTTGTTGCTCAAAGCTGGTGGTTGGAAGAGGAAAGGAGACTCGCATTAGTGATTGCGTGGTAGAGTGTGCTCAAGTACTGGGACCATTTAAAATGTATTGTGTTTTTAGATGAAACCTGCAGCAAAACCTCTCCTAAGAGACTTAATTTAGGTTTTATAGGAGGAACATAAAAAGACCAGGTTACAGCAACACATTGAAATATGGGGTACACTTTAAATATCTTCATTTAAAAACGTATGTTTATTTTCTCTCCAGGGATCACTAACATGTGTCATGACAGTCAAAAAAAAAAAAAAAAAAAAAGCATACTACACTCTTAAAAATTATCTGTTGAAGGAATCACCTTCCAAGACAGGTTTGAGCATTTTTATTACTGCAGATAACCTCTTAATTATGTCACTGCCTTCCACTTGTTAATCAGGGATATTCAACATAGTTAACCATGGAGTAGTTGCCTTTAGAAGACTATATTATTATTAAGGATCAGAAGTACACTTTATTCCGATCATATCATCACATGAACTGTGTGGTTTTAGCACTGGAAAAAACCTATTTACTTGCTAAATACATAACAACTAAGGAAGAGTCTCGATGCCTCTAACAGTATTGCTCATTACCTCAAACTCTACAGCCCAGGAGAAGCCTTTAAGGTCGGGATCATTTTCCTTCTCCTACCTCCTGCCTGTTTTCTACTTAAAGAAATGTTAGGGTTTCACCTACAGCCACCAGCATCTGAAATACTTATATACGCTTTCAGAGAGCAAGGTGTAAGTGGAGTAAATAAAATCCTGTCTCACTGTTGCTTTATCAACCCTCCTAGGTAGTTTTTCTGCCAGCCAACCTGCACTGTTAATGGTAAGACCCATAAAATTATGCAATAGCGACTTCCTTGGAGCGTCTCTAATCAGATAATGGCAGGTGTTAGCAGGGAAGGGCCCCAGGCAACACGGTTGGCACTTAACACAGTGGTTGGTCATTACTTGTCTGGTAGAGACCAATAAACAACTGACTCCTATCCTATAAGGAGCCAATATTTTACATTTCTCCTAGTGACTTTTTCCTTTCCTTTTTGACTTCTCCTAACAGCAAGTATTTGTCAAGAAGATCTATGAGAAATAGCCTCATAGGCATCTTAAAAATAAGAATTTCCCTAGCATAAAAGGATGCCTTTTGTGGAAAGGTGACAATGATTCTGGTTTGCACTAGAAGAAAGGTTCGATGAGCTTAAACTGTGTTTTCTTCAGACCTAGACAGACACCCCTGGACACCGTCCCTCCACCCCACCCCCTTCTTCTTTCTATAACAGGTTCACATGCTGCAATGAAGGAGTTTTAAAATGCAAATATTTATATTTGAGCTCTCGCAATAACAGGGCCATTTTGCTTTCTCTGGAAGCCTGTGATAATTGATGCTTCATATCTGGAGCTACATTTCATTTATCTCTTTACATGTAAAGATAATGTGTAAACAAAAGGTAATTTATGGAAAGGGAGCAACCATTCACAATAATAATCCTAAATTTGACTGTAGAATCTCTAAAAGCTGGTAGAGTCAAGGAAGCAGAATTCTAAACTTTTAAAGAAAATGTGATTGCAAATGGAAAATTTGTGCAGGTTTGCAGGCTTTTGAGATCTGAAAGCCTGCATTGGCTGAAGGGGGAAAAAAGAGGAATTAAAGGAAGCCTAGCTTAGACAAGGTGTGCATTTTATATGGGCTTAAATTAATGCATTCAGTTGCGTGTTTGCAGTTGTTTTTATAATTTTATTGACTTTATATTTGAATATAATTTTTACTAACCAAGGCAAATGGCAAACTAGCAGGTCTTCTCATATGCTTTTCCTTCCTAGGGACCCTCAGCCTGGCCAGAACACAGGCACACCCGTACGAACTGAACCTGGATTGCACAGCCTCATACAAAGCCAGGCAATTCTTGAGCCAAACAAACAAAGGGGTGTAAGTGATTTCATTTATTTTGATAATCCTCCTCCTGCACAGGAGCATTTTGCTGTCTTTGTCAAAGTGAATGACAACAATTTGGCCAACTCTCTCTGAGCTGCACTCAACAGTGACAGGCAAATTATCAGAGGCCCTGCACTTCTTATTATCAGCGGAGAAGCCATCAGGGGGACGCATGGAGGACACTTCTCCCTTGTCACTATTTGTCAGTGGGACAAGGGCCACTGCTATGGGTAGCTGACAGGTAATTTCAACAATAACAATTACTCCTATTACTGGTGTCATAAACAATTCGCCCAAGGCATGACAATAGCAAAGCTTTATAATTCAATGCCATATAAATAAATGCCAGCAGGTAACAAGTAATTTAGCTTCAATCAAGCTTTCACCTCGGCATTAATATTGTTATTGCAAGAAAATGGAAAATTGAAAAAAATTCAATATGTTAATGAATTAAGAGAGGTGGAAGGGCTCGACAAGAAGGGTTAAAAAAAGAAAACCCAAATTTTAATGGTATTATATCTGGCGACAAACTGGGGTGCAAATAGCAGTATAATTACTTTAAGACAAGAAGGGGGAACCTGGAGAGCTGCTGTCTTAGATTCATACCTGTGAAAAATGTGACACAGCCTTTGAGAAAAATCTGCCTCTCTCCAATTTCTGAAGAAATATAACTAGAAATACAAGAATGTCTACATAACCTAGCGTTCCACTTGCTCTTTTTCCCACCTGAAATAGCTCGTGATGCAGAGGCCTGTGTAGGAGAGGAACATTTCCATCTGCTTAAAGAAATCTCATCAGCACCTGTTTCATAATGAAACTATTTTAATTAGCCTTGTGTTTGTACCTGGGGTGGAGGTAAAGCTAACAGTCATCATTGCTGTCTGGTTTTCTACCTCAAGGAAGTGGTTCAGAGAACACAGTCCGATCTTTATACGCAAAACTTCCCGCTCAAATCTATCTGTAATTTTAGTATTTGTCCAGCAAGACAATGGGCCATCACGGTGACAGCAGTAAAAGAATTTGAAGATCTTTAATTAGGAGAGCTGTGGAGCAATTAACGCATGTCAAATTTCACTTCATCAACTGCCACTCTAATTTTCCCTCTAAAAATTAATGGATTTTTTTTTCTTTTGGTACATGAGTGTGTGTGTGTGTGTGTGTGTGTGTGTGTCCCCTTAAGGCAATGTTGATTCAAATCTGCTCAAGATGCAGTGTTGCACAGCTAAGCATCTTCTTGATTACAATCCGCCACACTCCTAACTGTGCTCATTCTCACTGCCACGGATACTTTGTCAACAGTCAAATTACACCACGCTGATAACAATGCATCATGGGGTTCCTTCTCTCAGGCCCCTGTTAGGAGATGGGGTTCATAAAAATGGGATGTTTTCCTCTCAACTATTTTGAAAGGAAGTGCATAATAACAGGTCTCCAAGTCAGATATTGTTTTTTTTCAAAAATTTATTTGTTTATTTAAAAAAATGTTACAAGAAGTGGCAAATGAAAGGTCCTCATGGGGGAAAACATCAGAGGAAGAATTGAGCAAGACTATCTGCGGCCCAACTTTTGCTTAAGCACTTTGTTCAGAGACATTTTCAAGAGCACTATTCTTGGTTACATACCAGATTTTTTTCTTTCCTTATGGACTGCAAACATTGGAAGCCTCTCTTGAGCAGACAGTATTTAGATTGTGCGAAAAGTTTGTCTAACTGCCCTATTTGCCAGAATCCTCAAAACATCTCAGAACACAGAAGACAAATGACTTTTTAGGGAGAGGGAGGGAAGGGGGGTCAGGACTGTATATTCCAGATAAATGTTGATTCCCTTTAACTATTTTTCATCCTGCTTGCTTGGTGTAGATTGTATGCCTGAGCCGTCAGCACGTGGGAGGCATATTTCTCACTAAAAATTGAAAGGGACAGTGCAGAGATTAGACCATGATTTTACATTCTGACTTTTTAGAGATTATTCAGATTTTTATTTTTTCAAAAATATCAAATCCAGAACAAAAATGAAGACACTAAACCAAATGTTAGATGTTTCTCTTTACAGATTCTTCAGGGGGTGGAGAACATTCATATGGATTGATACCTTAGTTTTCTAGCATGTAAGTATATTTTTGATTATGTTTCCTTTAATCATGTGTATTCAATAAAAGAATCTAAATCCATGGAATATAATTTCATTCTTTTTATGCACAGGTCAAGTTCAGCCTTACATTTACTGACAACTCACTCAAAAATTAAAACTTTATATTTTGAAGTTTGTATTTCTAAACATTGAACATCTTTCTCCTTCTCTTATGGCCCCACCCCAGCATTTTCTTAACTGGTCTATTTCAAACAAAAGAAAATGACAACCCTTTCCTAGTAGCCATAAGGTTAGAGCCTGTCAAAACCAATTAGGGCCTCTCTAGAAGTTTTGCAGTTTGATTCACAAAAACAAAATTAATTTCTTTTCTCCCAAACACCCTTCTTCAAACTTCATAAATATAACAGTGCTAGGTTTTGACTTTCCTGTACCTCAGTGACAAGCAAATGGATTTTGATAAAATCAAGCCTTACATCCTTTGAAAAACAAAAACCTGGAACACTCTTATATTAAAACATTATAAGAAGATTGTAAAGGGAAATTTAAGGAGAGAAAACCTGATTATATAATGCAATCCAGCAGTAATCAATTTTACCTTCAGTATCTTGCTTTTGTTTTCAAAATGCTAAATAAACAATACATAATGCATCCCTCATCAGCCAAACCATGGAGGCTCTGTGCTCAAATAACAGGAAACATATTCAATTTTCCTAACAGAAGACAGTTCATTAAGCTGTGCCACATCAAATAAAACTTTAATTTCTCCAGCATCAGAGTCGCAATGAAAGCAATTGAAGAAGATGAGCCATATGGTACTTCTATCAGCAAACACATATTGCTCATTCCCCCAAAGTTTTCTAATTCTGCTCCCCAGACCTGTGTAATATAGATAATGTGCTCCGAGAGCAGCAACCATGAGCTATCTAGTGTACACTTCTAATACTGTATTTAATGGGAAATAATGAATCATAAAAGCCGGGAGAAGACGGCTTTTGCTAACCTAAATCTCAACTGTAATTTCATTGTTCTGTGCCTAAGATGCTGTCTGCCCTTTCAAACAACAGCAGTTGAACATAATTATGCTGCTCTAAACCTGGGCTGGAGAAAGCATCCCTAACAGAACCAAGTTTCTATTAACTCCTGAAATTCTGAATTTAATGATGCGCTGATACAGACACTGAGATAACTGTACACGTGTCGTTGTAAAGCCCGAATAAGCTTTTTTTTTTTTTTTCTCCTTCCCCTCTTCGGTCACACTGCTCAATGCTTTTATGCGCCCTCTTCCTCCTGCTTGCCCCCCAACCCCCACCCCAGCCCGTGCAACAGGAGTGGCATGATTAAAAATGAGCTTTTCTTGTTATTAGCAAATTTGACATTTGCCTGATGAAATGCACATAAACCGTGAAAGCTATGCGCGACTCAGAAGAAATGTCTGCGCTGTGATCCTGGCTACCAAGATGAAATAATTTAGGGAAAGGAGGTGTAAAGATCCTCATATATCTCAGCTGCAGAAAGCTAGGGCTGTGTTCTAAATGAAAGGAGCAAACATTACTGTGCTTTTAGAGGGATAGTGTTTTGCCACAAGCAAGCACATTAGGTTCTTCCCTCACCTTAGCTGCTCTGACTGGTCCCCTAAACAAAACACACAGCCCCGATGTGGCAGTCTGTGTGTCACGCATCCAGTCATTCTCTGGCAAGATCTTTGGACTGAGGCTTTGTTCATTTTTAGCAAATAGTGTTCGTTTCTCTCCCAAATAGGTTGATGATTTCAGCTTTTCCATTTTTAAAGCTCATCCAATCAATATTTTACCAACATGATGCTAATTTAAAACATCATCAAATAATACTGTGGATACATATTGAAAACATATTTTAATGGTTTTGTTTGTTTTGGAATCATATGAACCAAGGACGATTAAATTAAAAAGAGACTTTTAAAAGTTAGAGATTGCCTTTTTAAAGCTTATTAAAATCAGCATGTTACATGCCTGTCTCGGAATTAGCTCTACACACTTGATTGCGATCATTAAAACTAGTTGTTTGGGTGCTGCACAAGCCGACTCTTACTAATTATTAACTTGAAATCTCTCTCCATTGAAATTGGGAAAAAAAGAATAATTCTGAGGAGTGAAAGAAACAGACACCAAAATGTGAGGTAGCTCAGTGAGACAGCAATGCTAAACCACGAAAAGACCAACAGGTAAAATAACTACAGTAACATCTGAATCACACTCAGGAAAAAAAAATCACAACAACAACAACAAAGAAGCAGTCCATTGATTATATTTCATGAATGCCTTAAAACAAATGTTTAAACAGTTTTCTGAAACAGTGCAGAAAACCTCTGCATGCTCCACTGGGTTGCAATGACAATGGTCTATTGCAATGTAAAACACGCTGGAGGATAAAAAGGTGCTTTTTGTTACCATTTTATCAAAGCTGTTCATCTTCGAGCTGCAGGCAGCGTTTTGCTGGAATTGCAGATATTTCTCTGTCCAGGCTCCTTTGTTTGTGCATCTCATTTGCATATATTTATCTCCAGCTGAGGGTGCTTTCTGCTCATTAAGGCCTCCCTTCAGATTATTTCATAAGCCAGCTGCTAAGAGGGATTTCACCTGTGGTGACTGAGAAAAGAGGGGTGAAAAACTAAATTCTTCATAAAAAGGAAATCTTCTGAGTGTCTTCCCCTATAAATGGGCACCATTTGTGTTAAACAGCCTCTTGTCATGATAGATGTCTCCAGAGGTCAGGGGTTAAAGTTGATTTGAAGGTCAGCAGTAAAACAACAGATAAACCAGACGCCAAACTGGTTCCTTAGCTGTCGGTGGGAGCTGTGGTACAACCAGGTCCTGAACCTTTTTCAACCTCAAATAAAACAGGGGATGAATCTGAAGTGGATCAACCAGGCCCCTGAGGAAGCAGCGCAGAAAAACACAAATAATATCGATATCAGGCAGCCACGGGAAACAATGGGGCATTTCTCCCTGCTACATGCATGCTGCTATTGTTTCGAGCGCTGGAGAATTAATTCCACTTATTTATTTAAGGCGTGTCAACTCACTGCCTAAACCTGTTTCAGTGTCAAGATGAATAAAACTTTTATGGCTCATAAAATAGAGCCATTCATCTCAATGTTCTTTGTGGTGCGTGCATTTTTTTTTCCTGGCACACGGAGCTAGGTCTCTGCTCCGAGATGGTTCTATCTGAACCCACTGTTGCTATGATCCACACCATGGTAGAGGAAAAAAAAAATCATTTCACTGGCAAGCAAATTTGAGTAGACTGTGACACGTTTTAGTTGTGATGTAATTGTCCCCCCAAATCCTCCTAAGTGGTCTGCAGACAGTTGCATTTGTTCTAAGCATGTATTATTTACAAAGCAGAAATTTCATTATTTTAGGGGAAAGTTCAAAAATGATAGCAACGGGGAAATTAGTTTTCTAGAACACTGTGTATTTCATTTCACTTTAGAAATGCAGCCTTGTTAGGAAAGCTCCTCGCTATTCATCACTTTTTGCTCAAGTTTTCACCATTATGCAGTCAGCCTGAGCAGACGTAATCACCCAACGCCTTCCTTAACTCTGCTACTTTGGGTTTTATGTTTGATTGTTAGCATCAAATGGTGCACATAAGTGGAAAAGAAAATGCTTTTATGTGAGATTTTTATTATAATTTTTTCCCAAAATGCACTTGTGGACTTAATTTTTCTTTTAGTTTCCTGACAAATGATTTGAATAATAACATAATACTAATAAACAACTTAGCATTTATAAAGTGCCCCACACGGCACGAAACAATATATGATTTTTTTATGCAATCATTAGTCGTAACTCAATCAAAGGCACATTATCCACAGTATATTTTAAACAAAGTATAGTTGCTTGAAAATGTAATTACAAGGTATAGGTAAAACAAAAAATTCCTATCAAACAATATCATTAGAGCAGATTATGTTAGCTTTAAGAGATAAGTAACATCATGAGAACCTGATTGCTGTAGATTAAGATGGGTAACAAAACAATATGATGATATTTTGCGAATTTTCCAATTACTGTCTTCATCATGTACATCACAGTTGTTTGCTCTATTGCAATGTAAGGCGATTTGTGGAGGGTATCAACCAATCACTTCTTTATACCCATTTTAGTATGAAGCAATCATGTTCCACTTACGATGCTGTCCTGTTGCTTTGTGACATTCCATAACGAATACTACATCCTTTACTCATAATATATACTGGATTATTTCTGATTTGGTTAGTTGGTGGGTCAGATTTTTCCCCATGAACTCAATCCTTTTCCAGCAAGCAAACTATTTGAGAAGGGTCCCCAGCAAAAGTTATGCTTGTATCTTTTGCCAGGGAGCAAAGATGCACCCTTGGGGAAGACAGACTGAGTTTTGGGGTGCCACGCACTGCGGAAGATTCACCTGTTCTCTGGTTTTCGTTTTAACGGGTTCAGAGGTGCAAGCGGCTTCCCATATGAGTGGCCCATTTATGAAGCAGTCCTGTTTGAAAATGCAGTTGCTTTTAAGTGAGCCACCAGGCCCTAAGAAAAATAGTTCAGCTCATAATTGATTGCATTTTGGTAATCTGTAGCAACACGTCCTCATTTAAGCATGAAGCAGGAGATTTTTCTTCTATAACCAATTACAGTTTAAAAAAAAATGCAACTAGCTTTGCTCCACACAAGAGCTCAACCTGTGGTTGGAGAAATTTTCTGACTTATTAAATGTTGTTTATATCCTCATCTTTGCAGACCCTCGGCCTTCCCAAAGCATTTTATAGCTCCCTCTGTAACTGACTTATCAATTTTCTTTCTGACCTTCTGCATTAAATTTAATCCCACCCCCACCCCAAACCCAGAATCACCAAAGAACTAGACTAGAGCAAAAATATACATCTTACTCTCTCCAAGCCCGTGCTCACATCTCTCATTTTCCCTTTACTCTAATCTAATCACCAATTCTTGAGCTTGGCCAATAGTTAAAAATGTTAAGTGCTAGCAAAGCCTTCTACCTCCCCCTCATATTTGTCTCTGTTTATGGAATGGGTCCCAGTTTCCTCCTCTTCTTCTTCAGTCCAGGGTCTTCAGGTCAAAACACTGTAAATACACACAGCCCTGACTGGACCCATAAATCTGAGCAAAGGGCAGGCTTATATATTCAGATAAGCACGGGCAGGGATAAGGACATGGAAGGAGGGAGAACCAGTGGGATCTGAGGTTTTGCAGCCATGTTCTGAGAAGTCTGAGCAAAGGATGCCAAGAATCCTTAGTGGGAAAGGAAAAAAGAAAAGAAAATTGCCTTGAAACATCTCTCCTGCTTCTAATGGATGAGGTTGGCACTGCTCCCCCCTGCGTGTATTTTATATTTTCCACATTGCTTGCATTCACATTCTTAGTAAACATTATCGTAGAGGCAATCGAATTAAACAATAAATTTCATTTATCTCCACTGTCCACTTTTTGTTTTTTAAGTGTATTTGTTTTGACCTCCGGGTGTGCCTGTGTATGTGTGTGTGTATGTGTGTGTGTGTGTGTGTGTGTATGTGTGTGTGTAATATATCATTTTTACCAGAAATTCCCCTCCACTGTAATTTTTCAATCTCAAGGTCTCTGACTAAATAGCTGTGTTGTTAGTTACCACATTGAATCCCAAAGAAAATATGTCCAAAGGAGTTCTGAATGACACAGAGACGAATAGATGGGTACATATCCTTCAATCTTCAAGGTTTGTGCTTTATTTCTATGTCCAAGTACTTTCGGCAGCATTTGTGGATCTGAAAATTTTCTGTGATTCCTGAAAGACTGACCTTCTAGGGCAATGTTCCCTTTGCAAATACAGATACTGTCACAGCTGAAAACCCTGATCAGGATGGCCCTGGCTGAGGGAACGTTGTCTATGGACTTCTGCCACAATTCTTCTTTAGGCAATACGTGTACACCACAGATGTGCCTTGAGCATTTAAGGCCTCAGAAAGACATGATGCAATTTATTTCCAGTTGATGTACTTTATCGAAGTATTTTATAATGTTCGCTTGTATATAATTTTATATGATTCTTGATGTTATCTTTTAAGCTAACAAGAATTTTTTTTTACAAGCTAATTAATGTTCCCCAAAAGGAGCTTCTTTTCTTGGATTGAAAAATTGGTGAAAATTTTATGTAGTTTAAAGAATGTTATGGGAAGCAATTGCCAAGACAGTAATTGGGCCAGGAACCTGGAGTGTTGCCTACACTCTAGCCTCACCTTCAACAAATCTCTTAAGTGCTGATAAAGATAATAATCATTATTACCATTTATTGAGCACTTACTTTTGGAAAGCAATGTACTGGGTGCTTTAGATAGATACTCATTTTCCTCTTTTTAACAAGTAGTAAATGAAAGGTTATGGTGTCTGGTTTATAATGAAAAACTAAATCTTTCACTTGAAAGGGAAAGAAATTTGTCTAAGAACATACAGAGCCTAAGCACTTGAGTATGGGTTTATCTCTAGAGTTGCCTTCCCAGTTGTCTCTCGGCCTGAATCATCAGGTTGAGAGTTGTGGATGGAATGATATCCTTTTAGCAATAGTATTGCATGTCTGGGTCATTCTGAGCATCCTCTTGGCATTTTTTTCTGTTTTAAAAAATCCTTTGTTTATTTATTTGATACAGGGTCTCACTACACAGTTCAGACTTGTAGTGATCCTCCTGTGTCAGCCTCTCTAGTGCTGGGATTATGGGTATGTGTGCCACCACGCCCGGTTTCTGTGGCCTGTTCAGTGTGTCCGAGGATCCAGGGCTGGCATGACCTGTGGTACTGGGGATCGAATCTGGGTCCTTCTGCTTGCCAGGCAGGCATTAGACTGCCTAGTTCTCTCCTCAGGACCCCTCTTGGCATTTTCTACAGCTGCCTATCATGCTGGCCTGGCTTTCAAAGATCACTGTAAATATGTCTGGAACTGAACTCCCTGATTTGCTACCTGGTCTGTTTCTCCTCTTGACTATGTGGTGGTTAGCAGGAAAGCTCTCTGCTAACCTCAAGTTAAAGGCTCTCGGACGCTCTAGTTTTCACCATTGTTTGAGTCCCATGATGCTCTTCAGCTTGGCCAAACTCCCAACTTGATCAACTGTTCAGTGCTGGACTTTAGTCCTGTGAGCCTTGGTTATCTCATCTTTAACATGAGTCTTACATACCACTTATTTTAATTTTATAGCGTAGCCTAAATCAGAACCTTTCTATTATTTGACTAAACTATTCAAATATCTTCCACCTGGTATCTTTTAAAATTGCCTATTGCCATCTCGAGTAACATTGGAGTCAGACAAAAACTTTCATAATCTCTCCCCAACTGGACACTCCAGGGTCATTTTTTTCCATGTCCTTTAAACAATTTTCATACTCTGGTAGCCAACAAACAGACATGTGGCATTCTTTTATGCATTTTGACCCTCCTGTACCCCCTCCCAGGGGTGCACAGCCTTTCCACTTTTATTCTTCGAGTGTATATGCACCTTGGACAACCCAGTTCAGAAGTCATCTATTATTCCAAGGTTGTGTAAATCTCATTACAAATGTTGGGTTTCGTTACTAATGAACACATATCCGCTGGTGTTCATTTCGTTGTAATTATTTGTCTGTGACTAGCCTTTCTGTGGTGTGCTTTTCAGCTTGATATCTTCTATGCTGAGACTTCATAGAGAATCAGAACCCCACAAATTTTCATTAATATGCAACTAACTTTTATCCTAAAAATGACTGAGAATACTTGAGAATCGAGCGACTCAAGGTCTGTTATCTTAAGCCAAAATAAAGCCACAGAACTTATTACAAAATTAAATGAAAGGGCCGGCCAAATAGCTCAGCAGATTAAAGTACCTGCAAGCAGGTGCAAGGTCCAGAGATTCGATCCCCTGGCCTGCCATGCTGGCCCTGCCCACAGGACGTGCTGAGACGGCAATTGAGACTGGGTGTGGTGGCACGTGCCTGTAATCCCAGCAGTTGGGAGGCTGTAAACAGGTGGATCACTATGAGTGCAATCTAGTAGTGAGACGCTGAACGCCCTGTAGACCCTTCTGTAAAATGCAAATTAAATTAAATTAAATTGAATTGAATGAAAACCTTTAGTGCAGTTACGTTATTCTTACCTTTCCCAGCATGAAGCTGCCACGTTTTCCCCTAGCGCACTCATCTTATTTTCTAACAGTATACACATTTGAATCTTTAAAGTATTCTATATGATAATAACTATATTTACTACAACATTTTATTAGAAAGTGAGATTGTTTTTCCTTTTCCTTGTCTCCCCTTTCCCTAAATATAGTATTTCAAGGAAGGCAAGAAGCCTCTGAGACCATAAGCTCTGCAGCATGTGTGCACCCAGGTCTAAACGTTGCTGCTTCTTGCACGCATCAGAAGTGTCCCCTCCAGATGCCGTGTTCGCAGAGCCGCTTGTCTCACCTGTGAGAAGGACCCCTGTGCCTCATTCAGAGTGGACAGTGCTTATGAAGATCAGACGAGTTGACACGCCTGACTCATGGCAGGTGCTTCACAGACACGATTTATTACTCTAAGAGCTTTCTGGACTGCCGGTAGAAAGGCAAGGAGCATTTCATCCTCAGAGAACCACGTGGAAGGATGGTGGAGCCTCACAAGTCGGCGAGAGCTGGCCCATTCAGCGAGGGAAGGCCCACTCCCTCTGTGTTGTACTCACACCATCACTGCAGGAATCAAGCAGTTCATTTTGTCACTGACATACATTGTTAAATCTGGGGACAAGCTCTAGGTATAGCTTAGCAGTTAGGATGGCCACCTCCAGAACTGTGCCTAGGATTAGATCCCAGTGGCATGACGTGCTGGCTGCTTGACTGTGGACAAATTTATTCGTGTCTTAGCTTCACGTTTATCATCTGTCAAAAGAATAAAAAGAATCGTTTTTACCTTCCATCTGTTTTGAGAATGAAATTTTAAAAAGTCATCCAACATGCTTATTCCATAGTACCCATCATGTCTGTTGCTTACTGTTTTTGTGATGGAAGTCATATTGAAAGTTTCGCTACATGTTGTGACTTTTCATGCACTTTATTAAAAATATGTTGTACCTACCAAAGAGTATAACTAAAATAATGGGTCGGTGCAGTCATAGCTTAGTAGACGAAGGCAGAGCAGATACCTAGCATGTGAGAGGCCCTAGGTTTAATTCTCAGCACCAGGAAATAAATAAATAAAAATAAAATAAGCTGAACCCACTCTAAGTGAAAAAGTATAAAGTTGATGGTTCCTTTGCAGTCCCTCCATGCTCCTGTCTCTCAAAAGGGTTTCAGTATCTTCCCCACCTTTGGATCATCAGACATTTACACAACACCATCATTGTGGCTCTAGTAAACGTGCCACTACACAGTGCACTACTTTCATCTTTTAATGAATATTACATTCATGGGATTGTAAGGTAAGCATGTGTACATCCGTGGCTTCTGGGTCTTGCTTTCTGCACTGGATGGACGCAGCTGGATGGACGTGTATTCATTTAGTGTTACTGTGGCACAGATCTTCATTTTATCAATTCCACGAATTTTTTTTTTCCTCTTCATGGGCACCTGGACTGTTTGTTTGTTTTTGTTATTGCAAACACTTCTGCACAGAACATTCTTATACATATGCTTTGGGGCATGTGTGAAAGACTCTAGGAAATTAAGACTGGCAGTAGAATTCTTCTTTTGTAATAAGAAAATTTTGTTTTTCCTTCTCCTTCTCCTTCCTTTGGTTTTGGTTTCTACTTTTTGATCTTAAGGATTTAACCCAGGATCTCACCTCTGCTATGTAAGTCCTCCACCACTGAGCCAATTTCTGAAGATCTTTTTATGATGATCATTGTGTATATGTTTTTAGTCTTCCTAAAAGTTACAATAACATGCAAAAGGTACAATAGATATTGTGAAAGGGAAATGAACTGCTTAAGAGGAAAAAATAATTGGGATGGGGGAAAGGAAAAAAAGAAGGTATTTATATACGTGATGGCTAAGATAATTATACTACTAACTTCTATTAGTTCATTGAAAGGAACAGTTAGTATTTATATTGCTGGATCAATCTTAGATGCCTATATCTAGTAATCTGAGCAACTACTTTGAAGATTATAATGTGCACAGCAATAGCCACTGTTAATTTCCTACCTTCTTGTTTTGAAATTCTATGTCATTTTTTTTTGTTTTGCATTATCTTTAAAATAAAGTTACAATATGTGATAGTCTGCAGGATTTTATAGTTTCACTATAATACCTAAATCCTTTCTCTTGGTGTTTCTGCTCTCATGTGGTCCCTTCTCAAATTGTGCCAAAACTGGCCCTTTAGATTAATAGAATACGCTGAAAGTGATGGCATGTTACCTAACTTTTGTTAAGTTACAAAAACCCTGTCTTTTCTATTTCCAACATCTTTTCTCTTTCTGTGTCCTTTGCATCTCTCACAGTGGAGGAAACTGTGTTGCCATATTGTGAGCAATTCTCCAGAGAGGCTGGTAAAAATGGGAAACGGGCCTATAGCCAATAGGCCAGGAGGAGCCACAGCCTGCAGGCCATCCAGCTCCTGGCTGGGAGGTGGCTACGGCTCTGCTACAATCTCAGCTGAACAGAACGGCACCTGGGTAACTGACCCATACCAACTGGGTGAGATGAAAATTTTTCATTGTTTTATCTCAGGCATAGATTAACTTGCCAGGCAACAAAGATAATGCTCATGTTTTTAAAGAGGTGAAAGCTTCCAAATTTCCTTAAAGAATTTGTGCAGGACAGTAAATATATTCAAAGTAAATATCATAAAATGTTGCTGCACCAAAGACTCTAGGTTTATTCAATTATTCATGTAAAAATAACCCCATACACATATTTGGTCTTGTTAAAAAAATTCACAAGGGTAATTTGTGATTGATGACTGATAGGAATATGTTAAATGTCTTCAAATTTTGAAATCAGTGTTGATTTATAATTATGAGTCCTTTGATGTCTGTATATGTTATTTTATCTTACCTTTTTATATTTAGGGAAGGGTCTATAGGGTGTTCAGGGTCTCACTACTAGATCGGACTCCTAGTGATGTGCCTGTTTACAGCCCCTCAAGAGCTGAGATTACAAGCATCCACCACCATACTCAATTGTTGTCTCAGTGCACCCCAGGGGTACAGCCAGCATGGCAGGACCAGGGATTGAATCCCTGGCCTCTGTGCCTGCTTGCAGGTGCTTTAATGTATATGTTATTTAAAAAAGACATTTGTTATAATACAAAATACAATCATGTAAATATAAAGAAATAAGAGAATAGTTAAGTCATATGTTTTCTCATTAGAGTATTAAAAACATGAAAGCATTTTGAAAAGAAAATATAATGAAGGATTCTAGGCATAAGACTTAGCAAAAGATCACAATACTCTTTAAAATAGTTTATCATTACTTGAAGCTGAGTGCGAGCGTCTTTCTTATTTTCAGTTGTGGGATTATGTAGGAGTTTGTTTTCTTCTTTAAACTTTTCCTGGTCTTTTAAAAGTTTTATCTGCTATCTGTGTGTTATTCTATTATTAAGAAAATATATACAACGGCTGAGGAGATGGCTCAGTGGAATAAGCGCTTCCCTGGAAAGTGCAAGGGCCTGAGTTCAATCTCGGGTTCACTTGAAAAACTCATTCTTCATAAGAATTTTTTTTTTCTGGCTCAGGCTGCCTTAAGGATGGGTCTGGTGGGGCATGTGGAGCTCGGGATCAAAACTCAGTCTTCTGCGCTTGATTGAGTTTGCTAAAGCAGATGCTTTAAACAACGGAGATAACCTGCAAGCCCCCTGAAGAAGTCATTCTTCATTTGTTTTTAGGACTACAAAGAAATGAGGACCATCCACTTTAATGTTCAGGCTAGGGGTGAAGCCTATCAGTGGACCCCCACAGCAGGGCATCTGTGGAGGTGCTGGTTGTGCCTTCAGGTTACTTTTCTTCCTTGTTCTTTGGAAAGAATCACAGTCTTCTATTTTGCCATCACCAACTAATCCTATTGATATATTGAGATGAACATAGTTGATTTATTTATTGTTTTATATTAGAGCTGCTGAATCAAAGAGTAAATTCTAGAATGTTATGTGTCTAAAAGTTTATGTTCTGTAGCAGGTGCTCCTGGAATTGGGGAAGGAAAAGTCAGATGACACTTCATGGCATGGCAGTGTGGAGGTAAGGGCTGCTGGATGCCTTCCTAGGTTGGAAGGTGTTGATCTAATGGTGGTGTAATTGAGTGAGAGCTTAATTAGGTAGAGTGGGATGTACAGTCAGTGTCTGAAAAATGCCACTTATGGCCAAATTAGAAACATGAATGTTAATGAGAAATGAGACACAAAATCACTCTCAAAACAGATTAAAATGTAGTCCTAAAACTTTCTGGAGAACATATTCTTATTCATCAAATAAAATTTGGAAAAGACCTTAAATTGGGTATTTAATTCAGGAGGATTAACTAAAGCATCACCACTCAAGACCTGCTTTGACAGCTTGGTATTTTTTTTTTTTTTCTTTCTGATGCTTGTATTCTTTTTGTGCATTTCCACGGCGTCTTGTGCTTTCGTCTTTCATACCTAACTGTTATTGTAACTTCCTTTCTGGTCTCTCCATGCTGACTGGTCCTCCTTTCCTCAGTCCCTGGAACAAAATAGATGCTTCATAAACACATATTAAGCAACTCTGTTGTACTGACAATACATGGATGTGAGAAAATCTGTGAGAACAGAAACAAGACAAGCTCAAGTTCTCTGTTAGCTAAGACTACTGTGGGTTTGAAACGTCACTCTTCTGCTGCTCTTGGTACCAGGTACCACAGAAGGCAAGTGACAAGGATGGGAAACACATTTCACCTGAGTACTCCAGGTGTGGTGTTGTCTTAGTTAACTGGTTGTGTCAACTTTGAGTAAGAAATGCCTGACTAAATTGTGTCAGCATAGTTCTGGGTGTGACTGAAAGGACTTACTGAAGATAGGAGGCCCGAACCTCAGTGTGGATGACAGGAGCATATGAATGCCTTGCCGCCTGAATGGAAGCAAGGGGAAACCGAGAAGGCTCAGTGCTGTTTCTTTTTTTAAAAATTAATTATTAATGAGAAAGAAATAGCAATGAGACCGCTTCAAAACAGATTAGTAGAACAGTTACAATAATTAATACATTACATATTGTTGTCTTCACAGTAGTTATTCACAGTACAAGATGCAGACATGATCTCTTGTCTAAACAATATTAGTACAAATCTTCCTTCTCATTGAACTAAGAGAAAGTAGCTATATATCTATCCTATTTTGTATATACATATATATTTTTCTTCACTACAAAATGGTCCTTCATTTATATCCCCCTTTCTTGTTTTGTCAGAAATGGGTGTTCAATTACTGTTAGAGAAGCTATATTTGGAGAAGTCTTTAAAGGACCTTTTCCTACTTGACACCAGTTCAAATGTTGTAGGTACTTCAATTCAGCAAAATATTGGACTATATTGGGACATTTTGCTGAACTCCTGTTTCTTTAGAGGAGCGCCAGCCTTTGCCTTCACCTTGGACATCGTCTCCTGGCTTCCTGCACACACTGTGTGGTCACCTAGTGCAGCCCCTTTGGGTTCCTGATACTGACTTGACTGGGACACACAGTGAGCCCCTCCACCTGTGGCTGGATTCTACGGAATAATAGCGCCTCAGAGAGTTCTCTTGCACTCTTGCGCATGCAACTCCAGAGGTGGCCATTGTAAGCCTGTCTTGTAAATCCTGACATAGTACATATCTTGCCTTAAATCCATGTTGCTAGTGAGTATTGACCGATGCAGGTGTCAAGTAGAAATTCAAGACTGCTTTCAGTGAGGACAGTGAACATGAAGCAAAGAATCTGCATTCGGCTTTCTGAATTTCAAAAGAGCAAACAAAAAATAGGAATCACAATGAAAGCTTTGAAGATTTGGAGAAAAATATCATGGCTTCCAGCTTTATTTGAAATGTGATAAAAGATGGCAAACCTTTAAATTAAAAATTATTAAAATAGAAGAAATTGCCCCTGATTCCCCTCAAAATACCCATTCTTCCTTCCTTGCATTGAGCACATCTACTTCATCATGTTTAGCATTTTCTGAATCATTTCCAGAGGTCCTATTTTGTGAGTGTCTTTAGTTGAGAGGTCGTCCCTGCCTGGAGTCCTGAATGGTTTTGAAATGTTTGTCTTGCATAGTTAGTTCTACTTTTTCATAAAAGAGCCAGAAGTCCATAGTGCCAGATCCAGTGAATAAGGTAGAAGAGGAAACACTAGAGTGTTTTTGTTTGACAGAAATTACAGTAAACTTTTGACTGATGAGTTCAAAAATTATGGTAAATATTTAAATAAAAAACATTTATTACAGTAAAAGATGCATTTCCATTATTTTTTTCAAATATTCCAACTGCCTTCCCTTGCTTAGCACACATTCCATTTTTCTTGGCAATATGTCTTTTACTATAATAAGTGTTTTTAAATTTAAACATTCAAAATAGTATTTGATTGACCTAATGATTCTAAATAAGATTTGCATCTCAAAATAAGGTCTTTTGTTTTATCGTGTACAATATTCTCATCACAAATATTTCAGGTAATAAAAATATTATTGGTTATATCAACCATTGGAATGTATAATGCAGTGACTTCACAAAAATTTAATCATTACAGCATCACATTTGGAAGTATTAAGCATTCCACTGATACAGAATTGCAGAGCCAGAATTTATTGTTTGTTTAGAGTTTTCCAATGTCCTTATCACTGAAGTCTCTGCTTGCATGCACAGAAGATTAAGAGATACATTATACTAGGAATTACGGAGCTAGCAACACTCACTAGACTTAGGCCAAACTAAATAAATATGCCCATTTCTAAATCTTAGAGCGCAACACAAACAGGAACAAATTTCCTGCATGTAAAATAAATGAAATTTTTGTAAGCAAGAGATTTTAGCTTTAATTTCATCTGTGTTGCCTAAATCAAGCAGATGTTTATACAAAAGCCAGTATTCATGACAATTTTATATCTTCCAGTCATATCTTTGAAAATAGTATTGGCCAGCGAAAAGCACGATCAAGAAAGTAAAAGTAAAATCCCTCAAGGTGTGAATTAAGGACAACTTGATTCAACTGATAGCAACTAAAACAAGTGATTTAATATCCTGTTTGAATTTGTTATTAATGAAAATCTACAAGAGCAAAACACAGCTAAAAGTGGTTCTTCATGGCATGAGGTTGATGGCCAACTTCCTCAATTTCTGTTTCTAATTGTAGGATGGTGGGTGAATTATTTACTCTTCGTGTCTCAATTTTTTCATCTGTAAAATAGGAAGACTGATAGTACTCTTTGCACAGGCTTGCTGTATCCTATGAGTTAACATGTGTGAAGTTCCGTGAAGGACTGGCATGTAATAGCTCTTGTAAAAACAGCTGCAATGTTTATTAAACGGTAAAACAAAGCATTTGCCTGGTGTTATGCATCTTCTTATCTCCTGCTTTTCTTGGCAAGAAAACACATGTGTCCATCTTTACAGCTTTCATCTTTCGCATCGTTCTTAACCTAGACTCCTCATTTCTTCTTTGGCGGCACGAAAACTTCCCTTGCTCTTGAGCTCTCAAGCCTGATCTCTGTTAACTTGTTCCTTTAAGGTAGGAGGCTCATTCACACTGGGGTTAGACCATGACTTAGAGGCTGGCCCCTTTGGAAATTAGTGTCTGTGCTCCCTGAGATGCTAGAATTAGCCAATACACTTCGGAAGACCTTATCCTGTTTAGAAATCTATGAAAAAGTAAGAGCAACTTCTTAACTTATTTTTGCTCTTAAAACAAACCTCTGAACTGTTTGCTATTATTTTAAAATAGAAAATATAAAAAATGTCATGGAGGAAGACAATTGTTGGTAAGACTATGGTAGTATGTAACTAAAGTTTATGTCCCTTAGCTTCTCTCATGAAATTGGGGAGAGGAAGAATAAAGTAGATGAGCAGTTGTAGAGTGGTTTGAAATTTAAACATTCAAAGTATTTTTTTCACCCCTTGTGACTCAGAAGCATATTTGCTTCCTAGAAAAGAAGCTACTTTTTAGCATGTACAATATACTCATCACGAATATTTCAGGCAATAAGAGAAAAATATTACTGACTATATCAAACACTGGAATGTGATTGGTGGCTTCACAAAGATCTAGTCTCTGTGAAAACTAGATTCCATTGTGAAGACCAATATTACATTCCCAAGCATTCATTTATGAAACACTTTTTAAATTGGGAGAAGTATTTATGGAAGGGGGCCAGTGGTAGTATAATCAAGAAATGGAATGCAGGATTTCTTCTCTGGAGATCTAATGCGAGAAACCAGGTGTCTGTTCCATGAGTCTTCACTCCAGGGTCTCCTCCGTTTCCACCCAGGCAGGGCTTCGGGGTCTCTGGACAAAGCAGGAACCTGCTCGCTAAAGTGCCACTTACCACAGGGGGCTGTGCTCCTGGGCTGGTTGCTTCACCCGCCTTGGTCACCCATTGTGTCCTCAACATCTGTGAGTTCCATATTTATGGATTCAGCGAGCTGTGGATAGAAGGTGAACTTAAGCCTCTGATGGTTGTATATGTACTGACCATGCATAACTTCTTTTTCTATTCATTATTCTTAAAACAAGAGTAACAATTCCTTATGTTTACATTGTGTTAGTTATTATAAGTAATCTAGTGGGAATGTAAAGTATACAGGAGGATGAATGTACCTTACATGCAAATACCATACTATTTTTCATAAGGGAGCTGAGCAGGGACAGATTTTGGTATCCATAAGCATCCTGGAATTGATTACCTGCAGATAATTAGAACTGTACAATCAGTTTCCACATCAAAGCAAAGGTCAGTTCCACTGGCATTGTGAGGTTCCACCCAACTCCTAAGTCTGTGATTCTGTTTTTGGAAACCATTGTACATCTACTTTTGTAATATCTTTAAAATGAAACACTGAGAAAAAGGAGTCTCATGCTATGGGTTTTCTTTAGCATCATTTTGCTCTCATCTACTGGGCTAGAAACCTCTTCAACAGAAGCTTTTCTCAGTTCTCATCCTAGGCTATAGTGATCTTTTTGAATTTAGCACATGTCAATGAAAAATTCTCCAGTGTAAAGTTCTTCAGTTGAA
This sequence comes from Tympanoctomys barrerae, assembly GCA_002564285.1. Classification (NCBI taxonomy): domain Eukaryota; kingdom Metazoa; phylum Chordata; class Mammalia; order Rodentia; family Octodontidae; genus Tympanoctomys; species Tympanoctomys barrerae. The sequence goes on from NDGN011544234.1 coordinate 29,081, forward strand.
CTTTCTTGAGTGTAGAGTAAGATACTCTTGTTTGCATGGCATTCCTGGTTCTGTACAGTACATCTACTGCCCCTAAGATAACCTAAATCTGTCCTTAGAAGCCTGGCACTTCCCCTCTTTGCAGGCTGTATTCTGTCTCACCCTGTGTTGTTGGGTGGGTTATTTATTCTGACATCAAGACGTTGCTGTTTTTGTTTAGCTAAAACTTCTTCCTGTCCAATGCACTCCAGTATCTGATCTTCTGGGAAGGGTGTCCTGAGCTTTGGTCTCCTCAGCACCTGACACATGGCTTCCCTTTGCAACATTAGCAACGCGGTGTTGCACCTGTTTTGTGGTGATCATGTGGCCCCACCGATCTGGAAGCTCTGCGGTCAAGAAATAGGTCTTTTACTTTGGCAACTCCTGAACTCAGGCCAGAGTCTTCTATATAAGAACAAAGGCCAATAAATGCTTCCTGATTAAACAAATAAAGCCTAAATACAACAAAGTCTGCTGTGTGATTTTTAAGCAAAAAATAAAGCTAGAAGATATTATAATTTTAGGTAGATTTGTAACTAATAGAAAATTCCTCCCAAGAAATTTAGAGAGGGAAAGTTGAAAGCAGGCAATAAATGTGATTTATAAGAATTAGAAAAAAATGAAATAACATGTATTTGCTGTGGAATTTGGAAAGGCAAATTCAGTAGGCAGGACACCTAAATGGTTCTTTGAAACCGATGCAATGTAATAGTCACATTTAGAGCTAGGAAGTGTAGTAAATAAATACAAACTATAGGAAAATCTGTCTGAAAGTTTAGAATGAGCCAAGACTATAGAAAATGTCTAAAAATTTGTGATGATAGACACCTATTTACTGAACAGCTAATACCTGCGAAAATTTTCATTAGATGTCTTAAGTTCATATAACCTCATTCAACACACAATATTCAACTTTGCAATGTTTCTATAAAATAATGGATAAAAGCCTTATTTTGTGACTGAGCAGCCTAAGACTACTGGAGAGTAGGTGCATGTTCAAAGTCACACAACTTGGAAGAGATAGCATTGACTGGTGATTCTGAACGTCACAGGAGAAAGAGGGGTCTCCTTGCTTTCTGCAATATGAGATCACAAGGCAAGGCTGGCTCCATTCAGCTGTCCATTTTTAGGATGTTATAGGCAAATTAGAGCACATTATGAATGGGGAGGTTCATGAGGATTTAGGGATAATAACCACATTTGTGCCTCCTCTGATTATTGAACTGAATGAAGAATACTCAAAATAGACAGAAATCCAAATGTCATCTTTTCCAGAGGAAACTTATATTGTGATTAAACAGCCATACTAATCTCATGTCCACAGCCCCAGCACAAACAGAGCCTCACAACTTCAGGTCTACCTGTGAGGAATCAAGCCTGGCCTGTGAACTGAAAATATTCCCAGAGAAATTCAGTATCCACAGGCAGTTTCCAAGCAGAGCCCTGTAGGTCCACTTGGAACCTTCTTCTCTCCCACCATGCTTAGGAACAGTTCCTGAATTTACTAATCAGGCAGACTTGGCCCTTGCCCACAGATGGGAGTGAATCAAAGACAGGCCCAAAATGCAACACTGGAGCTAAATAAAGCCAAGGAAGGAAGCCCTTGTTTTTAGCCATAGCCATGCTGTTAATTGACATATCAGTAGGGCCAGGAGGTGGAAGGACAGATGTGCTGCTTACATCTATGTATCAGACTGATGAGGCTATGATGTGTAAATGTTTAAACACCATTGAGATATTGCTGGGAAGATGCCTTTTAGATGTGATGAAATTGACATCAGCAGACTCTGAATAAAGCAGATGACCTTTGGCAATATGAGTGGGCCACATCCAATCAGTTGAAAGCCTTAGGGAAAACACTGAGGTTTCTTGGCCAGGAAGAAATACTCATTGGGACTATCATCTCTTACTCCAATTTCCAGCCTGTTTACCCATCCCCTAAAATTTTAACTTGTGATCTCCAAATTTCTGTGAGGCAATTCCTTAAAACCAGTCTCTCCCTCTAAATACACACACACACACACACACACACACACACACATTTTCTATTGGCTTTTTTTCCTCTGGATATCCCTACAACCGAGGAGTAGGGTGACTAGGGTGGAGGCTGTGGAGGACGCATCCCTATTTTCTTGGTTTCCTGTTGCACATGCTGTTGGCCTTATTGGGTGTGTCCCAGCAGTGTGCGATACCTTCACATGCTTTTAGCATTAGAAATGGTTTAAGTGGAGCATGATGATTCTCAGAAGCAGGCCTGAGAAGAAATGTTCATGCTACGATAATGTTGATTCAGATGGCTGGCTGTTAGGGTCATTTCAAACTCTTCTAAGGGTAATGACATCATCTTACACTTCTGTGAGTTAATCATAATGACATTTTTCACATTTTGATGTTTATGATGTCCTTTCATGTTTATTGGTTTATTGGTTTTCCTACAGTGTCTACAACACAACTAGGTAATGATGAAATTGAGTTGCTAGTATAATAATGGAAAATTAGGAACCAAATTCCATCTTTAAATTAACATGTATTTCAATATTTTCTTCATATTTTATGTCCTTGTACATTATAGTTCTCTTTTAAAGTTCTCATTTTTATGACAAGCATATTAGTAATGTTCTATTATTACTTATTTAATTATAAATTAAAATGCATAGCTTATAGGATTTGTGACCAGAGCTAAGCAAAAAATTAAAATACAAATGGGAAAATAAACTAATTTGTAAATAACAGTTCTCTGAAAACAATTATCTTATTTTCATAGGAAACACAATTAGAAGGAGAAATCTGTCTGTTAAATTCAACCAAAAGAACAAAGGAGTTATGGGAATAGTAAAGAAGTACTGCCTCTTTAAATGGTAATGAACTCCAGCTCCATCATTTCTAAAGAGAAGCGTTTTGCTTTTATATTGTTCCCTTCCAGTGAAAATGTTTACTGTCTCCTTCTAAGCAAAGTCACATGAGCTTGAATTTGAGATTTGAGGTCATAGAAATAGTTGATCTAGATATTTCAAGCTGGTTCCACCCTCTTTCCTTCAAGCATAGTTATATGTGCTTTCCTTGCATCCTCCAATTACCTGCCATCTTCCTTGGTCTTTCCAGTGTCCATGCAGCCATCGTTTCATGCCCAGCTACTTAACTTTACTAAACCCAGGATGAATAGGGGAATCTTTTTGGAGCCCTGATACTATCCTTTGTTAAAATCATACAGCAGGACAGAGAACAAGAGCTGGGGTAGAAGTTATCACAGCAAAGTAGACGCAAAGACTACCAACAAGCCTTGTTCTTGATACTAATGCTGAAGACAACTCTGCAAAATTCTAACAGAGCATCAAGGTGGCACATGTTATCTCGTTGAGAAAAGCTTTGAGCCCTGTAGCACTACAGAGGCTATTCATGGTGGAGCCAAGATCCTTTCATATAGCTTATGAGAAAGGCTTTCAAAGTGCAGTCCCTTGAACTGGCTACATCAGCATCCTTTGGAAATTTGCCAGAAATTCCAACATTCTCTTGTCCTCTCCAGAGCACTGAATCAGAACTCCGGAGATGGGGGTCATTAGTGGTCTTCTTAACAAGTCTCCAGATTATCCTGATGCACTAGTTTTTAAACTGTGTACCACATCATATCCTCAGAAATTCAGATACACTAATGTTTGGAATTCTTGAGGCAATGTTCATATTTTCATGACGTATTTCTTCAGTATAGAACAACTGGTCACACTGTAACATCGACTGTGCTGATCTGCACATGCTTGTGGCTAGGATGCTGACTATAGTGCGTGGCAAGCAGAAGGCCAGAAAGAACACCCAGGATTTGGAGGCAGATTGATTCACATCACCAGGCACTAATAGGATTATTCCCAAAACACCGGGCCCTGATCTCTGATGGTCTAGGTTTTATATGGGTTAATCAAGCAGACTGTACAGAGGCAGAATGGCTTGTCAACTGGGGATCAATTTATACAACATGTATCAGTGACCAGCTGTGCATTACAGTGACCAACCATTTCCAAGAGACGGAAGCAACCAGACCTGGAACAGGAACCTGAGCAACTAAGAAACAGAAATATACTGGCTTGTGGAGAGGAGCATTTTCTTTTAAATTTCCCCCCTCTTGTGTTCTTCTCAGAAAACCTTTGCTGGACATCCTGCATATGATCTTCTGAGACAAGGGCCAAATAGAAGCTGTTAATCTGCTCTAGGAGAGTGTCCAGTATGCCTTGCATACTTATCAGATCTTGGTCAAGTGTTTGATTATTTTATTCCCTTGGGGCAACCAGCCGTAGAGTTGAAGGCAAAAATATACAGCTAGCAAGTGGCAGGGAAATCAAGAACTGGGATAAGTAGCCTTAAAAGACACAAACAATCACGTGAATAGGCATGGAGCAATCCTATGAACTCCGTTCTCAGGCTTCACTTGTGTGTGGACTGGTCAGTATGCACTGTCTCTTCAGAGTGAGTCTCAGAGGTGCTGTCCAGGTGACTGTTTCATTGGATCTAAGGCTGGATTTCTGAAACTTGTGCAGCTGGTCAGTATGTTCCTGGGTTATATGTGTGTGCAGGAATGTCTACAGATATAGCTGATCTTTTAACTGGTTACAAGCTGTTTCTATAGGATTATGTTTCATATCTGTGTAATCTACTGCTATATCTTTACACAGGGACAGCCCACTATAACATAGGAGGCCAGGGCCAGTGACAAGATGCTAAAGCCTGCAGTGGCTAGAGGGGTACAGGTGTCAGTCCTTCTGCTTGAGCTTGCAGAACAAACAGTGGGGGAGGTCTGGATGTCACCTTCTGGGAATCCAGAGCAAAGTTTTTTGTTTTTTTTTCTGGCTGGGGTTTGTATTTAAGTTGATTGGGGTGCTTAGGCCTCTGGACTGCATTATTTTACACCATTGGTGGCAGGTTTCTGGACCACAATTTGTTGTGTAGATCATCCCTGCAGGAGAGTTTTGGTCAAAATATTTTTTCCCCCCAGGGTGTATATCTAGCCTCTCAGACTTTATTCCTGATAGAGTAATTCCACCCATAAACAAGATGTACTCAGCTTCTGTCATGGGGTCCAGTTTTAAAGAACAGTTCATCTCAGTAGGTCTGGGTTTCAAGTGAGTTTGTCAGTTCTGTTAATCAGAAAAACAAAGTCCAGGTATGTATACAGGTAGCCACTGGACACTCGTAGGAGCTGAGAGTATGAGTAAGTGTCATTGGTTGGGTGAACTCAAGAATCTAGAGCTTATAGAAGCCAGCAGCTCCAAGAAGTTTGTGGGAGTTTTTTTGTACTGAGTTTCTGCCAGATATTGTAGCAGAGCTTTTGTGTCTTTCCAGTAAGCCCATTGGATGTCATGGTGGGAAACTAGTGAGGTCAGCTGTGAGGGCTTCTCTAAAGAGGGTAAATAAATTTTCAAACCTCTGAAAGGTTGAGTCCAGGTCAGCTGCAAAGAGGAGCTGGCTGACAAGAGTTGACAAGAGTTGACTGAAGAGGGTGTTCTTAGGTCCAGGCAGGCATACTAGCAGGCTGTGGGTGGTAGATGACTGAGGCCGCACAGACTGAGGGCAGTGGCAGTGCCATTGGCAGCTTGGAGATGTTGAACTGGCCTTATAGGCAGGAAAAATGTGCCATTTGCTGCAGGTGGGGACTGTCTTGGGACAAAGCTCAATCATCAAAAGGGCATAACTGATAGCAAACCCAAGGGGTGAGTCCTTTATCCATACTTCTGGAAACAAGCCTTTTAAAATTTCAGGGTTATGACTATCATGCATTTCAGGCTGATGTAGGTCCTATTCTTCTTCCTAGTGTATAATCAGACTCAATATCAAGTCTGGGAGTGTAAGCCCAAGTGTGAGCAAGGCTGGTCACTGTCTCATGAGAGATATAGGGCACTCAAGCATGTACAGGAATTGTGTTTGATAAAGTATCCATCAATCTCAAAGGATCTGTTTTGGCAGAATTTCTTTTCAGTGGGGGCTCCAGTGAGCAACCCCAGTAACTTTAGACATGTTCATTAGCTTCTTGCCTCCCTCCCTGAGGTCTGCTAGGAGAGCAGTGTGGCACTGACCCAAGGCTTCATGGCTGCCTGTTACATTACAGTTTGTGCATGCTTAGGGAAGGACTGTGTTCACTCAAGCATCAGGATCAACCACAGAGGCAGGGACCTTTGACTTATACCAGGTTTAGGACCCACCCAAAGTACCGTGGTGATTTCTGGTATTAAACAGAGTCAGAAGGAGTCGGTGACAGTAGAGCAGGAGGCTATGGTAGAGGAGACAGGACTGCAGAAGTGGAGCAGGGGCTGGCTGAGCAGTGTAGGGCTGATTGATGTAAGCAGGAAGCAGGTCAGCCTTGGGGTCCTTGGGCAGAACGGGATAAAGTTTTGCTAGATTGGGTTGCTTCCCAGGGTTCCTCAGGGATCTTCTGAATAAGGGACCTAGGGCTGACCTGGTCTGCCTTTCAGACTGTGGTATTTCATTAAAACTTTTATGGCTTGGGCTGAATCGGATAGCCTCTCCAAAAGCCTTGTGAATCTCAATCAAACTGTGGACCCACATTCCTAAAAATCTTTCACCATTGATCCACAAATTTTCATGGAACCAAGATGGCCCTGCTTGGGCAAGGACACAAGGTGGCCTCAGGAAATCTATGTGAAGAGAGGGCCTATGGCTCATTTCTACTTCTCTGAAGCAGAGTACCCAGGAAAATTTCTCACACCTCTCAGTTTAGGAGGTCTTGGCTAGGTCAGTAGGCCTATGCTTAAACACTAGGTCCACTTTAAGCTGTGAGACCTTAGAATGCCTCATGTTTGCTGGGCTAGCTGTGCTGAGTCAGCCAATTCAGCAGCCACTGCAGGCAGGCGGGCTGTGGTAGTGTTAACCACACCAATCTCCTTCCCTCCTCTTTACTTCCTGTTGCCTTTCCGTGAAAGGCCTCTCCTACCAGAAAATAGCACCAGTAAAGCAAAAGTGAACGATTTCTAGGTTTGCTTCCAGCTCTAAAACATGCCTGGCAGGCTCTGGCTGGGTGTCCTAATTTGGCAGCCCTGTGGTGATAGGCTTTATATATTCTTTCAAAGGGTTACATCCCTCTGAAGATTTGTTTTCTGGTGGTGAGCTTAGCCACTCTATTTTTTTCATAATTTATTTTCTTACACAAAGAACAAATGCCCCCAAGTACAATTGCACCCAGATTACTAGAGTCTCAACTTAAACATTACCAAAAGCTATAATTTTGAAATTCTTTTATCTATCCCAAGCTAATAGCAGTTTTGCATGTCTTTATATTGTTTTCATCTGTTTCTTTAGCCCCCACCTCCCATTCAGTTATTGTCTCTGGAATATGTGCGGGCTTGTTTAATTTTAGTGCTGAATTTGGGATATGGAAAAGATTATTCTTAATTATATTACTTATTTATTGAAACATAATATATTTATATGGACCTTCTGTGCTACAGAAGCAGTGTGCCTTTTTGTGAAGATGTTGCCAGGAACTTGACCAAGAGAGGTTCTGAATTAAACAGGATCTGAATCTAAAGCAACCCAGGAATGCTCTATCCTTCAGGGTCCCGAGACCAACTTCTCAAATACTTCCTCCCACATGAAACATTCCCCAGCCTGGAGCCAACCAATTCAGTGCTGTTTTTCAACAAGGCAGTGAAGTTACTAGTTCATACAAAATCAAACTAAGTCAGTGGGGCATTTTCCCTCGTGTTGGCCTGGAGATCACAACTCTGATTCGAAACTGTGTCACGCCAAAGCACAGTACAGCCCAACCTAGTTTTTAAGAAGGTACAATGCTGCTACAAAACAGGCAATAAATCCTTGGCTGAAGTCTTTCTAAGGGGTGGGAGATGTAGCTCAGCAGCCTAGCACGTGCCTGGCAAACTCGAGGCCATGAGTTTGATAGCCAGTACCAAAAACAAATAAACAAACAACCTCTTTCCAAGAAGAACACAATCCTATCTCCTTGGACTTTTCACCTTGCCAACAGAATCATCAGCTTGTTCCATGTTTCTCTGTACTTTCTTGTGACAGGTCAAAAGTGCCAAGACTTGGATGCTGTCCAAGGACCGGACAGTGTATCTGGCAGTGTCCTGAAAGTACGACCAGCAAGGTCACCTGTAGGGTCCAATGCAAAATGAAAATGTGAGGACTCATGCTCAAAACTTTTTGAGATTTCAAGATGGTGACAGTAGCCTAGAGCAATAGCTCAGTGGTTTAAGTGCCTGCCTGGCAAGCGCAAGGACCCACGTTTGCTCCCAGGTACTACATACAGTGCTGGCCCAAGCATCGGAAACCAGGTGTGGTGGAGGGTGCCTATAATCCCAGTGCTGGGGAGGCTGAGACAGGAGGACCACTGCATAGTGAGACCCTCTACCAAATAATTAATTAATTAATTTTAAAAAAAGATGGTGACTGTAGAACATTAATGCAAGAACTGAGCTTTTGAGTTTGGCACCATCTACCAGTCCAGGTTGTCTGACCCAGAAGTGGCCTGGAGAGATCCTGTTCAGGAGGGAGGAATGATCATTTCCTTCTTTCTTTTCCTTCAGCCCATCATTTGTCTCAGTGGTCTGGATTCAATTCTCTCGACTCATTTAACTGCCTCTCCCCTCTTCACATTTGCTTCACATTTGAGATGATCTCTAAGCAACGTATGCACTGTGGTGCCAAGCAAGTCACGTTGCCAGGGCATCCTCAAAGGCCTGATGAAAGACATCCAAGGGGGCCGCGGCGAGGTGGGCGTCAGCTCCCCAGCGGGGCGGCTCTACTGTGCCCTGCTCTGCCTGCGGGAACTGCTTTGCAGATTCTCAGCCACGTCTCCAGCTAACTGCGGAATTCTCTTTCCCTTTGAGTCTGACAAAATCCTTTATAATTCTTTTTAAATGTTTCAGGGATTTTTTTTTCTTTCACTTTTTCACATAATTTCTATCAATGGCTGCCAATGCCTTAGATCTTGCCCTCCTTGTCTTTATAGTAAATACTCTTAGTTTTCAGCACCAATATTATGGCTATATGGAGCAACCAAGTCTGTACAGCTATCTGGGTTTCTTTATCCTGTGTTCTCAAAGAATACAAAGCCTTGTTCTACTGGTATTTAATTGTTCTAAGATGATGAATTTTGTTAAAGGAAGCTTGACAGCTATGTGTAATCTTTTCCAGTAAAATCTATACTACCTCCACTACCCACTGTAGTATTGATATCTAATCATTAAAACCAACTTTGTTTCTGTGATGAATTAAACTGTTATCCCAGTGATAGCTTGGCCAAAAAATGAAAGAATCTGGAAAGTGTCTGTAAACAAAAGCCTGGAATGTTTGTGCACTGGGGAATACCAAAGGAGATGAGTGAGAGGGTTTTTTGTTTTGTTTTTAGCAGGCTATCCTCGATGATATTGTTTCTTCTCAAGGCAGCTAAGTTTCCAGACATCAGCAAATACAGTAGTGGTTTAGCTGACACAATTCCTAAATCTACTTCAGGACTTTTAAGCTATCTTGCTACAGAATAAAGGACAGGTAGACTGAAAAGTACACACCTCTTTGGTACGTTGTCTTACTCCTTGTTTGGGGATGCATAGGAATGTCCTTCTCTCTGAGCTAGTGCATCTCTCTCTGAGCCTTACCACCTCTCGAGGGAGGGCTTAGTAGTGGTCACCAGCCAGGCATAAACATTGGAAGCTGTAAATTGGCTGCCTTATTTATTCATTTCTTTTTATTAACTTTATTGAGAAACAAATAGCAATGAGACAGTTTCACAACCGATTAGTAGGACAGTTTCGATAATTAAAACATTGCATGTTGTTGTCTTCATAGTGGATATTCGTATAGTACAAGATGTAGACATGATATCCTGTCCAAACACTATTAGTATGAATCTTTTTTTCTCACTGAATTAAGAGAAAGTAACTGTATATCTATCCTATTTTGTGTATGTAGATACAAAATGGTCGTTCATTTGTATCCCTTTTTTGTTTAATTTTGTCAGAGATGGGTATTGCATTACCAATTAAATATTGTAGGTGCATGAATTCCTCAAAATAATCCAATATAGTCCAGTATTCCATAATAGTAGCGGGTTATGATGGAGAGTGTGCCTAAGGAGAGTCACATGGAGAGAAAACATTCTCTCAGGCTCTCACAGAGAGCA
>NDGN011544235.1:0-11734 GCA_002564285.1 Tympanoctomys barrerae
TGTGCTTTGCCAAGCTTGTTCTAAGTAAGTGCTTTAGACCACTGAGCCATCTCACCAGCCCCTCTGCTCATTCTTCATGATCTTGTAGGATGGGTAACGGCAGGTGCTCTGAAAGGGCCATAGGCCAAGAGACCACGGGCAGGCACTCGGGTTCTCCGGGTCCCTCCTTCCTCCATGGTGTAGCGCAGGGCTGGGGGCCTGTAGTCACAGGCATCTTCCTGAACTCACGCCCTGTGACCCTGCGTGCTGGACTCTGCCGTGGCGCTCTGCCTGCAGCAGCCTTATCAGAACATCCCCCAGCGGGCCTCTGGGTCCAGTCCTGACACCCTGTCGCTCTTACGCTCCTCAGGAATGGTTGCAGGCAGCTATTCAGCAGAAGCCAATCCATCTCTCTGGTCCGCTGCTCAGCTACGTTCCCAGCTCTTGTCCACCCTCAACCCCTCGCGGGCAGGGTCAGAGTGAGGAGAAGGAGCAAATTCTTCATTTTGATCTGAGGATAGTGGTGGTAATGAATTCTGACTGGCTGCTTAGGAAGTGCCAGGTTCTGAGTGATTTTAATTCCTAAGAAGACCTATTAGATGTAACAGGTGGCAAAACTGAGGTGCAAAGAAGTTAAGTAATTTGCCTGTGCTCTTGCAGCTAAAAGGAGCAGAACTCGGGACTGGAATTGAGGTCCCACGCCATATTCTCTCATACTTCGGAGTGACCAAGCATAGCTCCAAATGCATCTCAGTTTGCTTAGGATAGAGCCAAAGTACAACCATATCTCGCTACAATTTGTAAAGCCATCTGCTTTCAACTTCAGTTGAAATAATAATTATACAGATAATCAATTATACAGTCACCTCCTCGTAATGCATTCCTGAGGAATGGTCATAATTATTGTTATGTGGCCATGCCTCATTGGCAGCAAAGCCCACTTTCATTGTCCGCCCATAAGGACTGATTTCCTCCATTCTCCCTATCCTTTTTTAAAAAACAAAAATGTATTTGGTACAGGGTCTCACTATGCAGCTCAGATTCATAATGATCCTCCTGTTTCAGCCTCCCCAGTGCTGGGATTACAGGTGTGTACCACCGTGCCTGGTTTTGGTGCTGGTTCAGCACGCCCAGGGGTGGGGCCGGTGGGGCATGTGGTGCTGGGGATCAAACTCCAATCCTTGCGCTCACCTAGGCAGGCCCTTAGTCCACTGAGCTAGCTTGTGAACCCTTATTCCTATCCTCCTACTCCGCTACAATTTTCTCCGTAGTGTTCAGTACCGTAAAAATATGTGTTTTGTTTATCACTTATTTCCTCCACTAAAATATAAATCTACAGAAGGACTATTTGTGCTTACCAGGAGAGCCCCCAGTCTCTAGCATGTATTTCATAAGCATCTGTCGAATGAAGGCAGCAGCAGCGCCAGAACAATAGCTGATATTTATTTATGAATTTAACACATTTCTAAAAACATGTATTCTATCAAATAACCCCAACAACCTCAAGTTTGGAAAAATAATCTTCACAGTTGGAGAATCTGAGGCTCTGAGAGGTGGAGTGACACTCTTCTAAGGGGACACTGACAGTTGGCAGGGAGCTGGGAAGGAACAGAGACCAGCATTCAGTCTGTGTGTGCCGCCACTAAGTGAAGTCTCAGAGCAGAGGCGAAGCGCACTCCAAACACTCGGGGATTCAGGGCAGCCCACACCACTGCCTTCAGGGTTCCCAGCATGCAAAGAAGCCACGGAGGACTTCCTAGAAGACAAGCAGCCTGACTGTGCTCTGGGAAATGGGACAGCCAGGGCGCAGCTGCAATGAACAGCGACAGCAGAGGCCACCAGCTGCCATACTCGCTAGTAGGAACCAATCCTGCCCAGAAGCTGTGTAGAGGAGCGTCTAAAACATGGCCATCACCCACTGGGCCTTGCGTGCATGAAGGGACAGGAATTCATTTACTAGTAAGCAGGATTCTACAAAGTCTCTTCCTGGGAATGACACATAGTCTGTTAGTCCTGAATCTTGGAGCCTCCCAACTATGACAAGGACAGGGATCGGGGCAGGAGCTGTAACTGTGGACTAAGTCCTGTCCTGGAAATCTCTGCAGAAACTGTTCTCGTAACCACATCCTTAAACTGGTAAACCCCTGCTTAAAGCACCTGCTTCCCTGTAGATCTGGTCCTGCTTCGGTCCTACCAGGTACGTGGTAAACACACAGCTCATCTTTCACTGTGACACAGACAGCGTATAATGCAGGTGCTCACCCCGGGCCCGCCCCATGGTATGATGACCAGAGGTCATCAGCATTATTTCTGATGGCAGGACAGTCCTCTCCTACTTCCCAGCCTTCCCAAACACTCCTTTCACGCCTTCTCATTACTCTGTTCAGGTAATCTCTGCCAACTTGTTCTGCCCCTCTGTCTTCCTGCCTGTTCCCAGTGGCAAGTTGGACATCTCCGCTGCCTCTCCACCTCGGAGGCTGCCACCCTTTATCACACACCACAGCCAGCACAGCTGCAGCGGCATCCGGGGCAGCACAACCCCTGGGCAGAGCTCTGGCTAGATGACGGCGGTCAAGGAGGTACGACCACAATAGACGGCGAATGCTTAGATGTTTAAAACCTGTTGCAGTAAAAGGCACATTGGTATTAATTCCCCTCAAAGCGCCCCCCTCCCCTCCGTTGGAACCCACTCACCCCCACGGTTCCTGCCGCGGTGAAGCAGCTCCGAGGGTCCCCTTTCATGGCTGTCTTCATGGGGTGTGATAAATGACAGAGTGAACGCTGCTGCCTAGTGCCACCCGGTGGCAAGGCAGGCTCACGAGCACAAGGTGTGTCCTCACCCGCCTGAGTCACGGGATCTGGCTCTGTGCCACATCTGGCTCTTCTCCAGCATCAATATGACTGTGCAAAGTAAATTTTTTGAGTTGACTCAGGACATTAAGGTAGCCATGACAACCCAACTAAAGACAATCATGAGAAAGGACTTTCAGAACTGCTTCAAAACATGACAAGGAGGACGGAATAAGCATGCTTGAAGCGAGGGAAGCCTTTTGAGGGGCATTTGTGGGTTAATGTCTTTTATTGTAACAGATTTAGAAAAAAAAATTTAATTCCCACCATATATTTTAAAAAGACCTTGTAGATCTCACGCCTTGGAGAGCTTACAGACCCCCGAAGGAAAGCCATGTGTCTTCAGAGTGGGTGGCATTTTATGACAGAAGCCAAAACAAAATATTTAGATTTTTTTTTTTTTCTATTTCCACAGAAGAACAACTACACAAGTAATGGAGGCCCTGCTGGGCCATCCAAGGGACCAATTATAAATGTCTGTCTCTATTAACACAAAAATGAAGGAAAATGTGATGTCTCACACGTCACCCAAAGGAAGCCACCTGCTACTGTTGGGGTCCTCTCTGCCCTAAGGCGCCCCAGCCTGTAGCCTCCCAGTGATTAAGCAAAGTCCAAGCCTGCTGTCCACACTGTAGTTTCAATTCCAAAAAGCACATCAAGGCTAGGAGGGCTCACGGCCCACGGCAGAGGGCCCGGTGGAAATGCACCTGTGTGATCCAACTTGGAGGAAAGGGTGGGATTGCTTACCCTTGAGCTTTGGAGAATTAACAGAACCTGGACATGATTTCAGTATCTGAGAGAGAGCAAAATCCATGCCAGTTACAGTTAGTCGAAAGCAGAAGTCACCAAGAGTGAAATCACTGATATTTTGCAGTAGAAGAGAGTAGCTTCGGGTGAATGTCGCTGAACTCCATTCAGAAGAAAAGCTGAAACTGAGATGAGACTCTCTATGCAATGAGGAATAAGACCTGCAGCGAGGTGATGGCAATGTTAATTATGGTGAGAATCCTTTTATGGAGGGAGGAGAGACAGTACCAGACCCTGAACCCATGGCCTTTGCACTGGGCAACATCACCATCCCTTTTTGTTATTTTTTATTTTCGAGACAAAGTCTCAGTAAATTGCTGAAGTGCCCAAGCTGCGCTCAAATTTGTAATCATCCTACCTCTGCTTTCCGGAGTGCGGTGAGGACAGGGAGGCAGTGTGAGGCACGTTACATCCAGCCTGGTGGCGATCGCTTCACAGTGCACACATATATCAAAATCACCGCATGGAACACTTTAAACACTTATTTGGATTTGTATGTCATTATGGCTGGAAGGAAAGGAGGTGGAGAGGGAGAGATGGAGAGAGAGAGAGACAGAGAGGGAGAGGACTGTGAGCTACAGCGGGGCTTTAGCTGCCATCCCTTCCACGGGAACACTAAACATTATTATTTTAAACACAGCACTCTGGCCTTTGGGGGTTAGCCACACAACCGCAGAAAGGCAGGGCCCTTCAACCCGCTGACCTCTTCCAACCTACTTGTTAGCCTGGCTGCAGAGAGGCCAAGGGAGCCTTTGCCTCTGGGGTGGAAGGTCAAAGGTCAGTGCACAGTCCCTCAGCCTCATTATTCTCAATTATTCTTCATTCAGGGCCACTTTCTCCTTCCTTTGGAGGAAGGGCCCCCTAAGTGCTTTTTCAGGACACTGAAGAGTGGTGACCCATCCCATCCAAACTTTCTTCTCTTTGATCTCAGTACCTCGTAGACCAGAGTGGCTAGCAGGAAGGTCACACAGTGGCCCCAGAGAGGAACGCTAGCCCGGGTCACACACTCAGGCCGTGCTGGAGCTGAGGGAAGTCACAGAACTCTGAGTCTCTAAGGCCTCGTCTAGAGAATGGGGCGGAGGAGCTCTAGTTCAGAGGGTTGAAGAGAACACGAAACGAATCATGCATGCAAAGGCACGGTACATGTTACACACGTACCCCCACAGGACCATCTGGAGCCCTAACTGCAGTCATTCGCTCCCCACCAGCTCATGGCTGGACACTGAGCTCAAAGCCTGATGCACTATTTTCTAAGACGTGCTGTGATTCCCATTCACAGCCAAGGAGACGACCGGCAGAGGCAATGCAACTGGCCCTACCTTGCACAACCAGGAGCTCTGCGGCAAAGCTCTGACTGCAGGTATCCAGCCGGAACACCAGGCCGTGGCACTGGGACAGCTGCGAGGGTGGCCTCCCTCGGGCTCCTCTGTCTCCCCCTCCTTCGGCTCTCTCGCTTCTTAGAGGACACACGCTACTCTGGGAGTCTCTTCATTGTCTCTCCTTACCCTGTCTAAGCCCAGAGAATCTAAAAAAAAAACTGGGAGGTGATAAGGATGACAGACCCGCCCAACAGGGGTCTGAGGCTGTCTCCTCCCAGCGGGAGCTGCAGGCCTGAGCTGTCCCCTCCTCTCACTTTCTTTCCTCAAAGGTGTGAGCCTGTCGCATCTGAAGCAGGAGCGCGAGCGCCTGCGGCCCGCCCTAGGTGGGCAGGTGCATTTCCGCCATTTTCCTGCAGCGGTCACACACCCAGTTGTACGTTGTTTTACTTCTAATTACACTTAACTTTTTATTTTTATTCAATTAGCTTTAAAATAAAACATAAAGCAAAACCTTTGGCTCCGCTATTCAACCAGAACAGCGAACACTCAAGCTGTGGGTTAATTGACTTCATGTTTGCTGAATTGCATCAGGGATGAAAGTGCATGCACCCGCCTCCGGCCCAGGACTCCTTCTGGGGCTGTCTTCACACACAATTGACTCCTAAGATGTTCCCAGAGAGCTCCTTCCTGCTCAGGGTCACTAATGATCCAAAGGTACGAAAGGTTTGTTTCCCCACAGACCAAGAGAACAACCCGTTCACCCAAGAGCACAATGCCGATGTGACCATGTACCCTTGAAGAAAATACTACTAATCCAGTCACGGTGGGTCCCATTTACTAGATGCCCATGTTCGAGACCCTGTGCTGGGTCCTGGTGTGAGATGAACTCATTTCTTCCTTCACTACTTGAGAAAAAGCACTGTAACAACTATTT
Source organism: Tympanoctomys barrerae (assembly GCA_002564285.1). Lineage (NCBI taxonomy): Eukaryota > Metazoa > Chordata > Mammalia > Rodentia > Octodontidae > Tympanoctomys > Tympanoctomys barrerae. Next base: position 5,890 of record NDGN011544235.1, read on the forward strand.
TTACAAATGAGAAAAATGGATTCAGAAACCCCTAAGTGGCAAGACTGGAACTCAAACCAATAGCCACTTTCCAGCTAAGGCTTTTACGATGGCCACAGCCTGCTTCTCCGACCACGCTGCGCTCTGCCGGGTATGCACACAGCAAGTCACTGGTAAATCTGTCTGCCCCTAACAACGCGCAGAAAGCAAACTCGGGACGCATCATCTCTTGAGGCATCCATGACTTGTAGGCTCCTACGGAACAGCTGAGACCCAGCTTGAGGATGCAGGAGCTAGCCACAGCTGGTCTGGCCTGGGTTCTGGGTGCTGTGGGGTGCACAGGACAGTAACTCTTGTCTCCCACTTATTTCCAGCATGTCTGACGCCCTCTGGACCCTCCTCTGCCTGACAGGGAGAGGGTACTTCACTGGATAACAAGTACCTTGGGTGGTCCCTGCAGTTAATTTGAAAAGTAAGACAGGTCTAAAGACCCAGACAGACCCAATAAAGGCTGACCTCTGGCCCCCAAAGAAGAAAGTGCCCCTCCTCCCCGGATGAAGGGCCTGTAGTATTGGAGCAGAGGGGACATTTCAGATCGAATGGTGGCCACCTGCCACCATGTTCCAACAGCCATCCCTGGGGAAGCCCCATGGCTCCCTAACTGGCAGATAACTGTTCTGTTTCATTTTTTCTTAAGACTTTAGGTCTGGCAACCTATCAATCAGGTGAGGCCAGGATCCAACGTGGCTGTGCTACATGTTACAGTGCCATCTCAGGTACAGTGTACAGAGAACCGAGTGAGACTCTGGGCTCTCCTAGGGCAGTCTGGGAGAAGAAGGGTTCCAGGAAAGGATTAGAAAGCTGGACTCATGACATAGTATGGCAAGCGAAGGTGCCTAACGTCTGCTAATGTTACAGCACATTAAATGAAGCTGTAAAATAGTAGCTTAAAGTCAGACAGGCCAAACATAACACAAGAAGTATGAACAGCCAGGTGCCACTCTTTCCAACAACAAATACGTTCATTATATGATGAAGGAGACTTAGGTTGATTTAGTGCATTGGTAGTCGATGCAGCCGCTGTGATTTTTTTGTAATGTCTTTCAAATGCTCACTCCAATCAGTATGGATTCCGGTTCATTAATACCTACTCTTTCCGGACGCGGAGGCACAGGCCTGTACTGCCAGCTACTTGGGAGGTGGAGGCCAGACTGGACAATACAGGGTGACCCTGTCTCCAAATGTTTAAAAGAGCTGAAGCTCAGTACTGGGGTGTCTGTCTCACAGGTGCGACCCACTGGGCTCAACTTCCAGGACCATCAAGAAAAAAAAAAAAGAAAAACCAGAAAGTGAACCTACTCTCTCTTGAGTCCTTAGTACTAGTCGGGTCCACACAGGTTCTTTTTAGCCTGACATCTGCTCTCTGTGCTGGCCACTTTTGCTCAGTTGGAAGCTTCCAAGGTGGTTACCTGACCTCTCCAGCTGATGTCAGTGGGGGAAAATTATGGACCCTGCCCGCGAAAATCATCGGACTGGGGAAACAAACAGATAAACAAAAACAAATCACTGAAGCAAAACCAGGGAAGGCCTTGAGGCTCTTCCAGCTTGTGATGGGGAAGGAGCTTGGGGTTCCTGGGGCAGCGCGGCGAGCAGGTCTCTCCTCCTCTCGCGCAGGGAGGAGAAACAGTTATTTTTGAAAACAGGGGAGATAAGGGGACCTGAAAACTTGGGTGGCTCTTCACAAGCTGGACAGAGAACTAGGGCCCACGCAGAGGCGGGAGAAGAGCTCAGGGTGAGCCGCCCATCCCGGCGTGTCAGGCTGGCCTCCCCCACCCTGCTACACTCCCAGGTTCATCCGGAGGTATGGGACACAATGTGGGCCAGGGACACAGCAGAGACCACGCCAACTATGTCCTGCTAAAGCAGGAGGCAACCATGGAGCCACAAGAATCCCTAGGAGGAATGGACTGGAGAGGTAGGGTGGTCAGCCCCACCTACTATGAACACACACACACACACACACACCCTAACTCTGAAATCTTCACAACAAGGGAAATACCAAGTGGTAGCCGGGGCTTTCCACCCCAGGACGCAATTCCTACAGCGGACCTGGGGATGGGGGTGGGAAGGGGGGAGTAAAAGTGGGGTAGCGCCCCCGCAAGGAGGGGAGTCCGCTACTCCCTTACCAGCTTCATGGTCGTGTTATTCTGTTCCCAGCGCCACAGCATCACGCTCATCTTACTTCTGGGCGGGCAGAGAAGAGGGAGCGGAAGAAGCAGGAAAGGAGGAGGCGGCGGCAGTGGCGGCGGCGGCGAGGCACCTGCCCGCGCACCCTCCAGGTCCCGCCGCAGCCCGGGAGGGGCGCTTGTTCCTCGGGCATCCCCAGCCTGGCCTGCCCGCGCGATCCCACAGCTCTGCACTGCGCCTCTCCGCTCCCAAGGCCTCGCGGGGCGCAGAGGAACGGATCCCAAGGGATCCGGGGGTGCAGGGCCGGGGTTCAGCGGCCCGCGTGGACCCGGGTACCTCCTCGGGGCAGCTGTAGCGGGTGGTGGAAAGCGGGAGAGGGTCCGGAGCGAGGAGGTCTTAACTGTGCGCGGGAGGGCGTGGGAGGGCGCGGGTGGGCGGGACAGCCAGGGCAGGAGGAGGGGTGCCGCGCCTCTCCCACGCGGCTCCGCTCTGGCCAGTTTCTCCCTGCAGCTCACTCACCCGTGTTGTCCCGCAGCGGCCGCCCCGGCGCAGCTGGAACTGCGGCTGCAGAATGGGTGCGCACGCTCCACACAGCACCCCTGCGCGCACACCCACCACCGCTCTCTCGCAACCTTTATTTCCTGCTACGGGAAGGGCCGGGCCGGGCTGTTTTCAAACACACCTGGCGGCCGCCAAAGAAAGGACATCGGTGGCGCTGGCGGGAGGAGGGGACAGGCCAGGCAGAGACGGGGGAGGCGGCCTTTGTTTGCTCTCCAGCCGGCTGCCTCCACCTGCTGCGGACTTTCCTGGGAGAGCAGTGGAGGCCCAGCCTCAGACCTGAGGCTCTGGAGCCCTTCGGGTAACCCTCAGCTCGGTGACTCTGTCACCCCACGGGCGCCTTGCCCCACTCTCTGGCAGGGTAACAGAGGCATTTGGGATGTGAACCCAGACTGCCCTGCCTAGTGTGGTTATAAGCCGGGACTCGTGGAATTAATTTACACAACATTCTGCTCAGTAGTTTAAACCGCTCAAAAGGAGAGCAGTGAGGAAGTGGATCCTATTCTTTGAAAAAGGAGTCTTTAAAACTTCCCAGTTAAGATTAGGGATGTAGCTCAGTGGTGCTGCGCCTGCCCAGCAAGGATGAGGCCCTGGGTTCGATTCCGGGTACGAAAAGAAAAAAAAAAAAAAAAAAGATAAAAATCCCAGTTAGACCAAAATGTTGCCACACTCCAGCTAGAATGTCCTGGAGTTTCCCACACCTAGGACTGCGCTGCTGCGCCTCCCCGAGCTGTCTGCGCACCCGAGCTGTCTCTGTTCTCACAGCCAAAGCCTTCCTAGGACAGCTGGCCCTGAAACACTGTTGCTGGCCCTCTCTGTGGTCTCCTTTCGAATGGCAGCCTTCCTGCTCTGTTCTGTCCCGTCACGGCTGTCCTCCAGGCTGCTCATTGCACGGACTCACTCGCATCTTTGTGTCTTTCCCGCCATGTCCCACAGGTGACGGGTGTCTCTTCTGTGCCTCTGGTACATGGGCCAGTGTGCAGCCCACAGTGGGAGCTCAGTGTTACCCAAACGGGCTGCTGATGACAGAGCAAGTCCGAGCATCTTTCTACGCAGCGAGGACTGCGCCTGGCCCAGCGCAGAGCTCACTTCCGGGCTAAGGCCCTACCTCAGTCTGCGTGAACACAAGGAACGCCTCTCTAACAGCGGCCCCCCACATACGACGCTCAGAGAAGAAAATGTGGGCTGAAAGATTTGCAGCTTCTAGGGAAGCAGCGTGTCCTGGGGGACTGTATCAGAAATGGGACAGCGTGTGCCATCTGAAAAATATATATCATATTAAGATTTATGTTTGGGCCAGGTGTGGTGGCACATACCTGTAATCCTACACTCAGGAGGCTGAGACAGGAGGACTGTCGTGTGTTCAGGGTCAGCTTGGACCACATAGTGAGTTCAAGGCTGGTCTGCACTAGATAGATATATTTGTTTGTTTGTTTGTTTTGCGGAACTGGGGATTGAACTCAGGCCCTTGCACTTGCCAGGGAAGTGTTCATTCCACTGAGCCATCTCCCTAGCCCTAGATAGATATATTTGGAAGCCAGTCTTAAAAACAAAATCTTATTGGCCAAGCAAGAAAAGCACAACTATCTATTGCGGGTGGGTTGTTTTAATTTTTTTTATTATTTTTTAATATTTATTTATTTATTTTTAAAAATTTATTGGCAGAACTGGGGATTGACCTCAGGCCCTTGAGCTTGCCAGGCAAGCGGTTATTCTACTGAGCCATCTCCCCGGCCCCTTGTTTTTTATTTTTTGCCAGGAGACCCTTGGAGCTGGGTAGGAAGCTGAGGGGCACAATGGCTCTGGTCTCATGGAAAATGCCACGAGCCTGGTGCCCATGCATGTTCTGGCTTAGCAGCTATAAAAGTGGGTGCAGTGTCCCAGTACTGTGACACTCATACTAGGCCAACCCCAGAGGCTGTGTCTGCCTTTCACCTACTGTCCTGCCCCCCAGGCCTCTCCATCCCTAGATCCAGGGGACCTGTCCCATGTCCCCCAGACTCACTTGCTACCTTCTTCCTTTTGTACACTTTTCTGGATGTGCACCTGCCAGTCATGGTAGGCACATGCACGAGCTCCTGAAGCACAGCCAGGCGACGAGCCACACCAGCTCCCAGAGCCGCAGTGAAGAGGGGAGGGGATCAGGTTGGCAGTAGAGCGTGGGAGTGGCATCCCAGATGGCACCACGGCTGCCTCCCTGGGCGGGAGCTGCCCATGCACGGACCTGCGTCCCCCGTCTGAGGAACCAGCGAGGCTCCTCCTCGCTCCTCACTTGTGCACACCCAGGCCCTGTCTGATAAACTAATCTGTATCCAGCTGTTCGGGCCTTAATGGGTTTCGCAGACAGTACTTGGTTCAACAGGGTTGTTCAGCCGAAGCAGTGAGTCACCAGGAGCAGAGCAGATGCAGTGGGGGCGGCCAGGGGAGCTACGTTGCAGAGGCCCCTCTCTGGGTGTCCCCGTGCGCCACTCCGCCCACGCAGGAGGCTAGGACGATGTCAACTTTTGCAGGCTCTGGAAGGATGAAGGAAGGGCCAGAACCCGTGTGCTAGACAGCAGGTTGCTAGACATCTCAACATTGGGATTCCCGAGTCCCTGCCCCCATAGCTGGGCTTCAGTAGTAAAAACCGCATTAAAGTTTTACATCCTCTACAAATGAAATTCCTTGACAGGTTATGGCTGTTGGTAAGAGCAGCTCCCATTCACCACTGCAACACTGAAGTGGAACATTTCGCAGGTCAAGGCTTAGAGAGGCAGAGGTGTTGGCCCTGTCTATCCAACTTGCAAGCCACTATAAAGCAATGCCACTCAGGCCTGCCTGCCGGACGCCCTGTCTGAGAGTAGACGTGTTACTATAATGTTACAGACAGGAAATGAAGCCCCAGGAGCACCACACCTGAGACAATGAGAACAACCGTGTACAGGTGGTGTAAAGACCTGAACTTCTTTCTCACCCCAAGAAGACCCTGAGATCTTGGATATAAAGGAAGATGTATAAAAAGTAAAAGGCTCCTGGGCGTCCACCATTGGTTGGCTTTTTAGAACTTGAGAGTCACATTGAAGAAAAGCACTAATCCCTCCTGGAGAAGAAAAGACTTTTTTTTTTTTTTTTTTTTTTTTTT
>NDGN011544242.1:3270-29474 GCA_002564285.1 Tympanoctomys barrerae
AGAGAGAGAGAGAGAGAGAGAGAGAGAGAGAGAGAGAGAGACTGAGATTCAGGTGGCAGAGAAGAGCCAAAAAAGACCCTTTGCAAGAATGCTTTGTAGGTCTGTCCCAGCTTCCAGGCCCTGCCTCTCTGCCTTTTCACCCCGATTTCTAGGATTCCAGATGCCAGGGCAGATAGTGGAGCTCTAACTCACCAGTGCTGGGAAGCTCAATGCTAGAGCCTCCCCAATGTAGACTGTTGCTGCGTGGGGCGAAGGTGACAGCCTACCCTGCTCTCCGAGTGAGGAAGATGATTTAAAAGTCTCCCCCGCTTTGCTGCTTTCCTCTGCGGTCTCCGTGGTTCTCTCGTCACTTACAGACAGAAGTTGAGTTACAGGAAGATTCGCCAAAGATTTATCGCCTGGCCCCAAACTTGGAGAGCCTCATCATAAACAGCCATCTATTGTCTAGACTTTTATCTCCAAGTATGGATCTGGATCATGCATTAGTGAGGCTCAGGGGAACATGGGCTGACTCTGTGGGGTGTGCAGTGCCGCCGGTGCCTGCCTGTCACTCCCAGGGATTTCTTTGGGTCAGTTTTTTAGAGTGAACAGATTTGTATTTTCTTGGAGCTGGGCAGGTATACCTGAATGTCTCCAAGTGAAGGTAGGGAAGGTCTCTTTTTCTGCGTGTCTAGGAACATTTCTGTGCATGTAGCTGTGTGTTGGGTGAGAATTTGTCATGGTTGTGTTTTGTTCTGGGGCATTTTAAGTGTTCCTGTCTGGGCTTTTGCGGATTTTATGAACCTGCATCCGCTTGGCCTGTTTATTGCCTCAGAAGCAGATCATCTGGTGTTTTTCAATATTGAAGCCCATTGTGTGTGCTTGACTTCCCTGAGGAAATGGATTTGGGTGAAGCCAGTTCAGCCTTACACCCTCAGATTTCTCAACCCACTCTAGGTCGCACCTCAGCCTCTGCCTTCACCAAGGTGCCTGTCTTGTCTTACTTCTTGAGAGTCCTAAATTTCCAAAGTGCCAGCCAATTTTCTGTCACAAACGTGTAACACATTTTTACAGGGTAAGATCTGGTCATCTCTTTCTTACCCTAGGGGGAAGAATCCCAGCTGGTAAACACTTTCACTGCCTGGAACACCCCACCACAAACTGAAGGGCCATCTGAAAGCCCCACCACCCCACTTTAACATTTATAAATGTTACACAGAGCTCTAGAACATGTCCAACGGGGCTTTCCATTCCCTCCTTGGGCCTTCTGGTATCCAATGTACCTACCCTTATCCAGTGTACCCACCCTTATCCAGTGTACCCACCCTGGCTAGTTTCTAGCCCTTTGAGCCCAGCTACCTTATAACATAAATGACATTTTGCCCAGATTTAATGTCTATAGGTGAAACATTTACCACCTTTAATCTTGGGATCAGAAGCTACATTGAAAGCCAGGATAGTTCACCATTAGATATAATCAAATCAGACCTCTTTGTTTTTCATTATGAGAACACAAGATAGAAGGGCCCCCAGAACCAAGGCCTAGGAGCTCTACCAGCTGCGTTTAATGCTCCATGTTGCTGCTACCCAGACCCCAGGTCATAGGCCTCGGTTCCCCTTTCGGGTCTCTAAGAGTCCTGAGGTACTCTTAACCAGGAAGGTAAAGAGGGAGGGAGGCAATTTCAGGGGCCAGGTTTCTACTTGAATAGGGAGGAGAGAACAATTATGGTTGTTTAGAGTTAAGTTTAACCAGAATCCTCAAACCATTACTTTCCAGCCACCTTCCCTTCCCTTGTTATTAGAATTCCAATTTAAAAATAAATAACTGGAACTTAACATGGCTGTACCAACCAAGTGGGAGGACCGGAAAAGAAGCTGCGAAGTCCAGGAAAAAGGTGAGTCCTTAGTAAATTACAGCAACAATACCTTCGCTCAGCCTCTCCTAGGCTCCCAGGCTCAGTGCAGCCCTGGAGGAAAAAGCTCGCTGAGGGTCCCCGTGCACACTTCTTCCTCCCGGAGCCTTCAGCTGAGCCCACCGGCTGTCTACTGCCACCCGCTGTGGCTTCGGATCTCTCTTTCCGTCTCAGGCTGGCCCTGGCTCCGCCTTTCTCTCTGTGTCTCCCTGCCTTCCTCCATTCCTACCTCCCAACCTAGCTTCCTGAAACCAGCAAATATCTAATATCTTTGCTTCTCCATTAAGCACGCACGGCCTGGGCCGGGTCCTCCAGCGATCGCACTTTGCTCCCGGTCCCACCAGCTGCAGTCTCCTTCCTGGCCAGGGCCTGGATTAAAATGCTTCTCTCTCACTTCCCTGCTTCTCTCCCTTTCTTTTCGCCTCTGAATCCAAGGAATAAATAAAGCCAAGTCTCCTACCGCACCGCAGCCGCCCGCCCCACCCCTGCTACTCACTCGCTTCTCCTTACCGAATATACTGCTTTGTTTTCGGAAGGAACCCGTAATATTCAGACATGTAAGTTGTAAATGGACTTTTCTTTATGACGTTTAATTTTCTTCCCAATTCTTACGTCCTGCTGCCTTTCGAGGTGAAATGAAACAGATTTAGAAGTCGGTAGTAGGGGAGATAGGGAGTGAAGAGGTCGAGCTGAGAGTTACTGTGTGGAAAAGATACGGAAGACTTGGGGGGGGGGAGAGAAAGAGGGAGAGAGGCGGGGTGGGGGCGGGCGGGAGCCCCAGCTGACAAGGAGCGGAGCCAGGCAGAAAAAAAAGAGTGAAAAGTTTCCTGGAATCTTCATTAGTTGACTTCCCTGTCCGGAGTTTCCCCCAGCCGGCAGGACTCACCCCCAATAAAGGAATGAGGAGAGTCTTTATTTTTTTTAAAGGTCTCATAGAGTCCGGTGTTTACAAGACCAGAAATATCACTCCTGAGTCCTTATGCAGAGAAAGACTGAAATAGAGGACTGTCGCCTTCCTTATAAGGTACGATGCTAACTTGACCTTCACTTTGTCATGACGCCCCCGCCCACCCAGACTGCTGCAAGCCGCCAGGCAGAGCCGAGCAACCACTGACCCTTGCCTCTGCTGCCCTCCCTCCCACCTCTCTTTCTCTTTCAGTCTCTGTATTTTTCTTTTTTTCCCCTACCTTTTCCTTTTATTTTCTTCCTTTGTTTTCTCCTCCCATCCTGCCAGTCCCCTTTCTTTCACTTATTTCTTTAACTTGTCTTGCTTGTGGTTTCATATTTTTCCCTTGATTCTCTTGACTCACTGTCCTGTTTGTTTCCATGGCAGTCTCTTTCCCTCTCTCCCAATGCCTTCTAGTCTCTTGATTCCCAGAAAACAAGATAGGAATATTTGCAATGTTCCCCTTATTCCACCTTGAACTGACCTCTGCAGTGTTAGCTGGGTTTCCGACCTTTCTTATATGTCCTTGGGGCAGAGGCTCTCAGAAAGAAGGCCATCTTGTGATTTTAAAAAAGGCTTCACTCAGGGTGAATCGCACCCACTTAGGGTTAGCGATGAAGGTAGATTTTCATAAATCCCTTCTTGCTGTCACTGGCCTCACCTGCCATGTTTCCATAATCCTAGTGGCCTGGTGTTGAGAGCTAAGCCTTTGAATTGTGGGGACACAGGGAAAGTAGAGCCCCTCTGCTCCCCAGACTGAGAGGGGCAGAGTTCAAGTACCAAGTAGTTGTTTACTCTTCTCCTGGCTTTATCGCTCCTAAAACCCCAGAGATTTCCCTTTAGATGCCAGCGAAGGGGTTTAGATTATTAGAGGTTTCAGGGGGTTCCCACACATGTAAAAATAGGAAAGAGTAAGACTTTCAGAGCCTGTCTACCTTGGTTTTTGCTGCCTCCAGGTCTAACAAATCCTCCATCATTAACGCTAATCATATCTTGTGTGGCTATAAAATAATATAATCGACACCCCTGTAATTATCTATTACCATTTACTTGTGATGATTACAATAGTAGAGGAGATAGATCTGTGTGGTCAAAGGGAAGCCAAGTAAATATCAAACATGGAACTTGATTAGAGGCTTTCAAACTAGATCTTTTGAGTATGTTTCAGAAATCCCTAAGTGCTTGCTTAGGGCCTCTTTGACTTAGGAGTAGCCATTTTGTAGGACTTAGGGTGATAGGGAGAGACCCTATCATCTTCTTTTTCTCTATATCCCATACACCCCATGGCCCCTCCCCTCCCCCTCCTTTGCACAGACACCAGAGAGGGTCAGACAATAAAAGGGAAATGCTTTCTCTTACTCCCCCTACAATTATGTGGATAATTGCATGAATTCTTCCTTGAATACCACTGTGTAGTCAAGGTCGAGATTTCAGCAGGAAGTGCAAGGGACAGGATTCCAAATGGGGAAGCTGAGAGAGTCCAGCGTTCTTACATTCCCAGACTTTATAGTTCTGTCTAGTGTTACATTGTTTCTTCAGGCAAAGATCTTTGTTCTCCTTCAGTCATATTTTTCTCTTTACCCCTCTCCTCCCCCCTCTGGTCCCTTTAAAGGAGACTCAGATCATCTGCTCTTAATAGATGACTATAAAAGTAAAATTAATTCCCCCTTGCCCTTTAATATCAATATCTCTCTGTTAAGTATGCACATCGGCAAGAATAAACAGAATTAAGTGCTACAACCTAAACCAGCAATTACACCCAAGGTGTTTCTTTTTAAAAAATTTTTATTTTAATTGGGTCTGGCTTATCTAGGGGTGTTCACTCTGGTGTGAGATAACCAGGGGGTATTTGTATTTTTTTTTACAAGCTCACTGGAGTCTGCTCCAGCAACATAGAAAAAGCAACTAGGAAGAGAGAGAGAGAGAGAGAGAGAGAGAGAGAGAGAGAGAGCTAGAGGGAGAAAGACATTCAGCTCATCAGACGGAGATGAAAGGGAACCACGCAGAGCAATGCAGGGAAAGGAGCCAGGCGGCAGGTCCCCGAACAAATTTCGCAGAGGGCAGGAAGGCGCTCGTGGACAGAGGTTTATATATTTTTAATTTTTAAATCTGATTTTGGGCTCCACGAAGAAAAAAAGAAAATTCAGGGAAGGGGAAGGGGAAGCGGTTATCTCTGTTCTTGTTCGCAGCGTTGACACCTAAGGAGGAAAGGATGCTGGCTAAGGCCGAGTGGGCGCAGGGCAGCGCTGGGACACCAGCCTTGAGCTGCTCTCACACTTCAGGGCCCGGCCCTGGAAGCCCCCCCTCGTGGCCGCCGGAGCTTCCTTGCTCTCCTTATCATCTCCATCTTTATGACGAGGCTTGTTAACAAGACCAGCGAGCTGGCCACGCACATCTATCTCAGCCGCTTGAGCTCAGCCGAGCAGTGGCCGGCGGGGGGACTGGGAGGCGCTAATTAATTGATTCCTTTGGACTGTAAAATATGGCCGCGTCTACACGGAACCCGTGGACTCATAAACAATATCTCTGCTGGATGTGAGCACACTGTCTTTCAAAGAATTTTGCCATAGGTATGTGCCAGAGAGTTCTGGATTTTTAGTTGCTAAGACCCAAGTAGGACTAATTTTTAGGAGGCCAGAACAGCTCAGTGCCAGAAAATGAGTCTCCAAAAACATTGGGAGTGGACTTTGTTGCAAAAGGGGGGCAACCCCATCTTAGGTTGTGGGGATAGTCTTTCTCTATTGCTTGTGTAGACCCATTTCAGTTTAAGGATGGGAATCAGTAGACTAGAAAGGCGGGCATTCTTCCAGCCCTAGCTGGGTGTAGGGCTGGGCCTTCTGTTAGATTTGTAAGGGATATAGACGCCCACTCTTTGTTTCATGTTGCTTCCTAGACTCAAGAATTTAAAATAAAAAAATGTAAAACTTAAACAAACCTTAACCTTCAGGAACCCTTGAATGCCCAGCACATAACCAGGAATCAAAGAGCCTGTGACATACCTCACCAGAGCCCGAAGGCTTCTGCCTTTCTGCCTGGCCGCACAGAATGTTTCTATAATACATTTACCTTAGGCCTAAAAGAGTGCATCTAGACACATGGGGTGCCTTAATTATGCAACACTCATTTTATGTGGTATGAGTATGCAATGAACCCTGCTGCAAACAGGACTAATATGTTCTAAATATGTATTCCAGCTTCAGGCCAGAGCTACAATGGAAATAAAGATAGGAGATCACTTACGATAATATTTAAAGCCAAAGACAGAAATAACAGGAATGTAAAACAGGACAAGAAAAGGTTCAGCAGATAGAGATCACAATTTCTGATGCCCAGCCTTCCCTCTTATGTTTAAGAACACCAGAGAAATACACATTATAAATACAACATGTGAGCCCAAAGATTATAATTGGTACACAACACACCATTTGTGTAAACATTCACAGAATATATTTTATATAGTGGGTAGATATGTACTTTGTGTATGTATAATATGATATATTTTTCATGCATTTTTACCTATACATTAATATTTGCATTCATCTTTCATGCACTGATTTTATATATCTTATGGAATATATAAGCATGTGGCTCAGTAGATCTGGGGTTGTACAATTTCAATGTAGAATATATAAACATGGAATTTTTATATGTATGTGTGTATATATGTAAATGTGTAAATATATTTTTGTATGTGGTGAATATATGGGCTATATGTAGTCTTTTCCCAATACTTTGCTTTCCCATGCAGTAGATAAAAGTGCTTCTATTGTATATTTCATAGAGAAACACTTTTCATCCCAGAATGCAAACACGGGTATCTGCATTTTAGACTGCTTGTGTATATTGGTTACAGCCACAACACTGCCAGGTGCATAGTTTATGGAACATCTTTCTACAATTCTCAGTCCCTGTGAACTATGAGCCTTTACAAAGAGCTTTCTAATCTGTCCTCGAAGGAAGTTCTGCACTCATGGGCAGAGAAAAGAAAATGAAGACTTCTCTAAGTATCCAGTAAACACTTTGAAGAGAAAAAATCGCACACCGGCTACTTGCGATTCCGCCTAATGGTCCGACTGTTTAGCCTCATGGAAGCTAAGTTTCTTGGCTTCTGGGGTAGGCTCCAGCAGATGGCACAGGCTTTCAAAGCCTCAGGACAGAGCGCCAGTGGCCGTGATCCCGGCTGGCGGGCCGACTGCCACTGTGCAGATATGGTGTTCCCGCAATGGGAAGGCACTTAGAAAAAAGATCTGGTTCCCGCAGCGCAGCAGCGCCCCAGGCTCTGGATGCTCTTCGAAAGGTCTTTCACAAACTCCCCCAGGGTTAAGGTGCTTAGAGACAAGGGACTGGGCGGGACTGGGTCTGGAGAGACAGTCTCCACCGCTCCGGCCAGCAGGGGTCATCCCGTCCTTCCCGGGGGCCGACAGCCCTCCGGAGGCGAACGCAGCTGCCGGCGCAGTTGAGCGGAGAGCTGCGCGGATCAGCCGGGCTTTGGGGACGCTGGGCTTCCTCTTCCCGGAACCCTGGAGGAGACTGCAGGAAGGACCAGGATGGACGAAGAAGTGGACCGGAGTCTCAGAGTCCTCTGCACCGGGCCTGGGCACTGAGGGCTCCAGGAGTGAGTCAGTGAGCAGCCCAGCTCACCAGCAGCTGCCGACCCGCCTTTGTCTCAGGGCTTCCCCTAGAGCAGCAGCCGCGAAGCAGAGCGCGGGCCTGCAGCGGTGAGCGGCGGGAGAGGCTAGGAAGTCTTGTTTCAGTGGGCGCTGGCCGTGGGCTTCTCCACGGAAAATCGGCAACTCGGTCTCCATGGACGCAGGCATGTAGGGCGGCCGTTCAGGCCAAAGTCAGGGCATAAGAGTGGCTGTAGGATCTCGGGCCTGCAGTTCACCTCGCTCTGAATTACGCCCGAATCTTCCTCTCCTCCAAATGCTCACCGCGAAAAGTTGGGCGGCTCAGGGTTTCCGTGCGGCCCGGAGCCTAAAATCCGATCTTGCTTTCCTGGACACTAAGGGAAGGGTGGGCAAAGGCTCCAGCTTGGCTGGAACCCAAAGTCCCAAGGGTTTGCTTTGTTTGCAGATCTGGGCCCCGCACTCCCAGCTCGGCTCTGGGTCTCACCTATCGATCGCACTGGGTTTCCGGCTGCATTAGCATCCACAGAACCCTGACTGCCAGGCCCATCTCCTCCTGGCTCTCTCGGCAGTGGCGTTAAAACCCCGGATTCTGTGAGGCAGATCAGAGTGAAGTGGAACAACTTCGTGGATGATCATGCCAAACACAGAATTCATTCGGATGACATAAACTTAGATACACACAACGTAAGTGGTTCCCTAAATCATTCACATAATTTCCCTGGTTTCTTGCTTCTCAAAATTCAGAGACACGGAGTGTTTTGTCTTAATATGGAGTACATAATAGTTTGGGATTTAAACTAGATAAATGATTGCAACAAAGGGGAGATCTTCACCCAGACCCAGCACCGTGCCCTGACTGAGTAGACCCTATCACGGCCTCCTTTTCTTGCTGGGAGACCAAAAAAATTGCTTTTGAGTCCCAAGTAGCAATCTGTAGTGTCTTCCCCTTTCTGGGAGCCTGCATAGACACTACTCAAGAAGGTTCTTTCTCTCTCAGATTAAAAGTGTCTATGAATAAATTCAGGGCCAGTTATTCATGGCTTCTTTAAAGTCCCATTTTTTTTTTTTTAAGAGTAGAAAGAATTTACTGAAAGAAAGCTTCAGTCTGAGAGGGACAGAAGAGGGCCCCGAAAGTGGGTTGCCCACCAATCCTGCTTCTCAAAGGTGTTTTATTGAGCAAAGCCACAAGATAAGGCAGGCTTAAGGTGGGACAGAGCTATCATCAATCATTAAGATTACAAGTACAGTCGCTTAGGTAATATTGATTCATTGGCAAATCACAGGATGCCACACCCCATTTTTTAAGGCTAGAAATTTCTCCAATGTTGGTCCTTTCTGTGTAGACAGATCCTAAGAAGTGGACAGTGTTTTGCTGGACTGAGACTCAGAACCTTCCCCCCTTATTCAGGCCCTGGCATAGCCACTGGCTCCTCCTCCAGGTCATGGCTACAAGAAGGTGGACACCTCCATGGTTCTGCACACTGTCACATCTTTGTATGAGTACTCCCACAGTGTGGGGTCTAATTCTTGCCTGTAACCCTGGATCTGCAAGGCCACTGATGATTAGGAATAACGGCAAAATGGGATTTGATCTAAATTTGCTAGACTCTCTGATTAAAGAAAGGGACATAAGGGGGAAAATACTTCATGGTAGGGTGTGTGTGGCTGTGAAGTCTTCTCAGTGGGGGCCCATGGTATTCCTGGGAAGGTGGGGGGGGGACTTGGAGGAGATTCCCAGGGCTGGAGCCAGGCAATTAGAAAGGGTAATTGGTGGGCAAAAGAGGTACAAGAATGGAGGCAGGGGGAGGGCATTTCATAGAGAAATAAAGGGTGGGTGGAAGTGCACAGGGCTCATGGAGACATGCATCCTATAGCCACTGGCCTGGACCTGAGCCTATCTGTGGCAAAACATGCTGGCTTCAAGAGGTGGAGCCTATTACACCAGCTCCAATAGGCCTTTAGTCTCCTGCTCAGACATCTAGCAATGCACAAAATGTCTTCTTAAAGCCTCTGGATTAGAACCACAGCTTTGAAACTCTGGACCCACCAACTCCAACTTCATTCTATGTCCATGGCACTAAGTACCCCCAAGTCCCAGCTCAGCATCTATTCTTTTGGTTCTTGCAGGGTAGACCTCCTTTTCTGCAGCTACTTTCACCCCCTCTGGGCTGTCTACATTATTTTTTAAAGCCCAGGACTCCTAAGAGCCCCCTCTCCCCACCTAGTTTATTACTCCTCCCCCCAATTGTGTCTCTGCCAGTAATTGCTTGGGATTAGAGATGGCAGCTCATCAACAGATCTTGGTTGGTCATATATTTTTGTTGCTTCTGCAACTGCTCTTCCTTTATTACACATTTATTATTTTTATTATTCACTTGAGTTGGAGAAAATAAAGTGGGAAACAGCTAGGGGGCTGGGACTCATTCTTTTTGGACAGGGGAGATTATACTTGAGGATCCAGTTTTAAAAATTGTTCTCAAAAGTCACATTGTCATACATCCATGTTTTAATTATTAATATTAATATTAATATGATGAAGCAACTCTGTACAAGGGCTATATAAAGAGGAAACGTGCTAAAGACAGACATTTGAATAGGAGAATATTCTACAGAGGACTGGGAAGAAAGGTTGGAGAGGGGTAACTACACATAGGGACCACATTAGGTACTAGCAACAGATACAGAACAGGACACAAATAGACAGAGAAGCTCACTGAAGTCAAGATTAAAGCGAAGGAAAGAGTATTGCATATCTTTGCCCCCACCCTACCCCACATACTCCTTTTTGAAGTGTTCTGGTCTCTTTTCTATTAGGCTGTGGGAGTCAGATCAGGATGAGGGAGCTTTAATCCAGCACCCTAGAGCCTACTAGTCCCAGGAAGGGCTACAAGAAAGGGTACAAGAGTTGACTAGGCTGGGGTTGCAGAGTAATGCCTCATTCCTAGACCCAGCCCACAGAAGACTGTAGACAATTGGAATGAAGGTGCTCTCTACAACGTGTAGGGTAAAACAAGTGGAGGTGGATGAGATGTTTGTCAGGTCTCAGGTGCCCAATGGGAGATGAAGGCATGTGATTGTATCTCCTCTCTATAGGGCTGTATGGGCTATAGGGCTGAAAGTCTGCAAGTACAATGGGGGGGGGGCAGAAGTTTGCTGGGTTCAGCTGTGTGTGTGTGTGTGTGTGTGTGTGTTTGCCAAAGTCCCTGCACAAACTTGCACAGGGACTTGAAGTTATGTGCTGTTGGGAGAGTCAGATACTCTGTGGATTGCCCCTGGAGGGTACAGAGACCCTCCCTTGTAGGAAATACGCTAAGCTACCAAGCCAGTATCACACTGCCCAGGCTGCATTTAAGTCCTATCAGTCTCCCATTTCTTACCCATCTTGCTTCCACAAAGGTGGGAAAGCAGGTGGGAAGTTGGAGAACTCAGAGAAATAAAAAGGAGTGCATGAAAACTGGCAAATTGGTGGGCCTTTCCCACTGATCCTCTCTCAGGAGCCATCCCAGGATCTATGGGACTAGGATCTGCACTGGAGCCTGAAGGGGTTTATGGATAAAAGCCCTTCCCACTTAGAGAAGCCACTCTCTGGTCTCCAACTGCTTTTAGGGAAATACCTCCCACCCCCTGCTCAGGTCCTGGAACTCAGCGGTATGCTGGCATAGAGGCAAGGCAGCCAGCCTTGAGACAAAGGGCAATGTTGGGGGGGGGAGTAGGGGGGAAAAAAGAGAGAATTGGGTGGAGCATTGCAGCACGCCCCCTCCTTCATTGTCACCAGCCTGGGAAATGGGGGCTGATTGGGGCCTCAGCAGCTGGGTAGCCCCTTTAAGGGCAGATTCTCCTCCTGCCTCATAAATTACGCCGGTCCAGCCTCAGGCCGGCCGTGACCGTGAACGCCAGCAGGGAAGGGAGAATCAGCCACCACCGAGGCTGTGGATGTCAGAAACCCTGACTGGCCATAAGTGACTGGCTTCAAATAATCTCTTGAATCTCCCTTCTCTCAGAGTCTCTTGGGCTTCTCAGAAAGCCAGGTGGGGGTCCCTGGGGCAGCTACTGAACCTGTAGTGTTGTCTTCTTGGCTCTCCTTTCTTTGCTTGACGCTTGAGCCCCGCTGCCTTAGGCGGTGGCAAGCGTGGGTAGCAAGCACACCTGTGAGCCAGTATTTGCTCAGAGCAGGCAGGAGACTCGGACAGGATTGGGGACCAGGAGACCGTTCTGGCAACTTGTCCTAGAGGGAACATAAGGCTGATGGTAGCTTTATCCATAGCTGGGTCTGCCAACGAGGGTGCTTCAGCACCCTGTATCCAGGCCTGGAGGACCCAGACTAGAGCAGACTTCAGGCTTTGCTGATCATTCTCTTCTCCCATGCTGTACTTCTTCCTCAGTTTCTCCCTTCTACCTTGCCAGAACTATCACAAGCCTTCTGCTCTCTCAGATGATTCTCCACAGTTGGTCCTACCTCCCCACCTCATTGAATCCCATCAACTGTGAGTCTGGGTGCCCTCCACTGTCCTCACTCTACTCCAGGTAGAGATTTAAGACTCTGAAGGAAAGCGGAGGAAAGGGGTGCCTAGACTACCGTTTCTCCAGATTCTGGTCTGAGGCAGAGGTGCAGCGCCCCAGTCCCACCTCAAATAAACTAGCCCCCTCGCAGCACCCCAACGTTTCCTGTCCCTGCCACCTTCTGGCATCTGTGGGCTTCTCTTCTCCCTGGCTGGGTTTCTTCCCCTCTCTCTGGGACCTGGCAGGGCCTTGGGGGGGATGTGAGTGGGAGGGAACCTTCAACAAAACAGACAAGAGGGAGGGCCTGTAAGAGACAACTGGCGTTCCAAGCGGGGACACTGTCCCATGCAGCACCCCCTCTTGCTCTTTGCCAAGACAGGCTCAGTCTGGGGCTGGTGCCCGTGTCCTGCCCCCTAAAAGAAGGAGAGAGCTTGCTCCCTCAACAGAAGTCTTTTCTTTTTCATTCTCCGATTCTGAAACCAGATCTTGACCTGCTGGTCACTAAGATTCAAGCGGTCCGAGAGTTCCCTCCGGCGTTGGCGTGTGATGAACTCGTTGACCAGAAACTCGCCCTCCAGCTCCGCCAGCTGCAACTTCGAATAGGGCTTGCGCTTCTTCCGTGAGCGGCTATGGATCGGGTACCAGGGCGCGCCTGGGTGGAGATGAACCGCAGGGTTGGCCAGAGTCAAGGGATGACCAGACCCTTTAAACTTTCGTCTCACAGCAGACCCCAGACCCTTCCTTTCCCTTCTTGCCTCCAAGTATTCCCATAGCCTCTTACACCCAGACCTCCACTCCACCAATACCCCCTCCTCATCACTCTCTTCCCTTTCACTCCTTGCCTCCTCAGCCCTACTTCCTGCGGTAGTATCAAGGACCCTTCTACGGTCCTATGCACTTATCCCCAACCATCTCCCTATATCCTGGCATGGCCCCTCTACACAACCGGACCCCATCAGTTAAACCGAATATGGGCAATTGGTGAGGAGTGAACAGTGTCCACGGATGTTTCTTTTAAAAAAAATGTAGGTGAGGGGGGCCTGTAGGAAGGCAGCGAGAGCGGCCCCCAGGAGAGAAGAACGGGATCGCCTTCCCAACTATTTAAGCCCAGGCCTGGGGAAGTCTCGGTCAGAATACCCCTTCTCCCGAGCTCCCTGCTCCTCCAGCCGCAGGCTAATGAAAAAAGGAAATCCCCAGTTCTTTTATGGGGATATTTACATGTTTATAGGGCACCCCCCCCATACGCGCTTCTTTTAAAAAGAAGCGCCAGCTCACCGCGCGTTCTGTCATCCCAGGCAACCCTAGCTCTGTCCTTCCCTGCCCGCCTCGGAAAGAAGTCGGATCTGAGTAAGCGGCACCCGTGGGCCGGAGTCCTTACCGCTGGCCGAGAGTCCGCTGCCGGGGTTCAATGGCGATACCAAGCCGCCCGGGTCGCCGGCGCCGGCGCCCTTATTGCCCTCGTTGAGTAGGGACGAACTGGAGTCGGATTCCAGCGACTGACACGAGGGTGGGTCGTGTGGGGGTCCAGTGCCGCCGTCGCCACCCCCGCCTCCCGCCGCGTAATCGTACTTGAAGCCGAGCGCCGGCGGCCCCGACGGCTCCAGCGGCAGCAGCGCCGCCCCCGGCCCGGCTCCGGGGTCGCGCCCGCGCTCCTCGCGCTTCAGACCCCCGCCGCCGCCTTCGGCGCACGGCTCGCGGTAGTAACTCTTGCTGTCCTCCACGCGGGCCAGCTCGCACGTGCGGCCGAAGGGTGGGTTGAGTGACACTGGGCTGCCGAGGTAGGGCTGCGGGTAGCCATTGCACGGCTCAGCCGACGGCCAGGGCAGCGAGCACACGTTGTCGCGGCGTGGATAGGACAGCGAAGGCAGCCCGGGCAGCTGCGCCCCGGACGCGCGGAAGTTGGGGAAGTAGAAGGTGTCTCCCGTGTGGATATTCACCAGCGGCCCCACAAACCCAGGATTCAAGAGATTATGCTCGCCCATTTCCGCGGGGCCAGACCGGCAGCTTCTACTTTATTGCTATCTGACATTAAACATAGTTAAACCTGCACCGGCCACCCATTGGCCGCCCTACTCACGTGGGCGCCGCCGCCAGGGGGAGGGGTGGGGACAGCAGACTCCCCCCTCGCCCCGCACCAATTCCAACTTCCCCTTCCCCAATCCCGGGTGGGGGTGGGGAGCCGAAGGGCGGGAGCAGGTTTATTCGCTGAATTCTGTTTTTTAAAATATTATTATTAAATCATATAAAACCTAGTGCAGAAGAGTGAAACAATCGCCGGACACGGGGTGAGAGGAAAAAATCCACACCAAAAAAATACCAGCATACACACACCCCTACACCCCTCACACCCCCCTCCCAGATGTATTATCTTATCTCCAACAGCTGGCCAAGCACAGCCCATCCCTCTTTAATTAGCTTCTTTATTAACTAAAACCGTTGGAATTTACAATATCTCCCCAATAAATTACTATTAGATATTGTGTCATATAAAGTTTACTGGCTGTTTAAGGAGACGGATGAGCCCTTTGGCTCAGGGTTTATTTACAGTAGAGGCGAAGTAGGGGTAAGGACAGGTTTCCCTGCAGCATTTTCCCCAGCCTGGCTCTTGCTGAGCTCATCTACATCGGCTTTCTCTTTAGGAATTTGGACAGATTTTGGGGATCCTCTCATCCAACCAAGATTTAAAGAAAATTGATAATGCCAGCTCTTTGCTCCGGGAGAAAGGAGTCTCCTCCCATAGACCCCCTATTCCAGGAAGGATGTGAGAGGAAGCAGAAAAAGATGGTGCCCAGCTCCGTATGGACCTGCCTGCCTGCTCTTGAAAATCTGGGAGTTTGAGCAATCCTTTCACTGTGACTTCCACGGCACTGAGAACTTCTGAGAACTCCTGGAATTTCTGCAGCAGGACCCCAGGTGTCTCAGTAGGCTTGGCCAGCCAGCCTTAAAGACGCTTGATTCCCACTGAGGAGACACCCACACCCCAGAACCTGTGGCCTGCCTCAGGGACTATCAGTGGGCTACTGAGGTGGGCTGGGAGTGAAGGGCAGAACCCTGGAGAGTTATCTTGTGGGGCTTAAATTGTGTTCATGGCTCAAGCCTCAGAACCTCTTTCCAGGGAAGGCTGAGTGCCCAAACTTGGACACTGAGGACAAAATCCACATCTGTAAAATCACAACCAGATCTCAAGTAGGTGTTCCCAACATGATCAAGTGGATTTAAAACAGTTGCAAAATATGGCTCTTACTGGAGCCATAGTAGAGAAAATATTTAGATTTCTGTGTGATTGTTTCATGCTCCTATTCAGGCACCCCCTTAAAGTAGCACAAGTTTAGCTAAAAATTGCTAATTAAATTTACAGATTAAAAAAAAGGAAAAATCATAGACAAGTGGGAAGATGGAGAGGAAAATCCATATCGGTGAGAGTTACATATCTGAAATTAGCCAAAACTACAAAAGTAGACTGGAGTAGAAAAGATTCTCATCTCTGTTTCTCCGGCTCCCTCCCCTCTCTCCTCGGCAGGACGCGGCAGAGAGAAACACGGATTCTTCGAATTCCACCGATCCCTGAGCGATTTCATATCCCAAATCATAGCTGCTCACTCCGACAGAAATGTGTCCCCGCGGGCGCCGCCCTTCCCCGCGCAGCAGCTCGCAGCCCGCAGCTCGGCGCCCGCCCCCATCCCTGCTTGGCGGGTTCCCCTTCCGCGCCTCCGCTCCGCGCAGGGCCTCAGACAGTTCGCCTGGCCCCTCCCGCCCGCAGGAGTCCGCCCCGTGCCTGGGTCACTTGCCGAACCGAGGCTCAGCTGTGGGATACCAGCTCCGCTGTCAGCCTCTGGGCACAGCCAGGAGAGCCACGGGCGGCAAGGCTGGAGGTTAGCCCCGGATTAGTCTTTTTGTGTTTACTTGATTAAGGGGCCGGGAGGCTGCGGAGAGGAGCATCCTTCAGCTGCAAATTCCGTGTCAAAGCATCTCGAACATCTTACTTATCTCTCTTGTTCAAGACGCATTAATGAGTGCCATTTAAAATTGGATTTTTAAATATTTTACTTGGGAGTTATTTCTGGTCATAAAGAGGGTGTGACTTTAATATTGCTGATTTCAATCAGAACACTGCACTGGCAGTGCGGTCTCCACCCAGGCTTTCCAGACCTCAGCTCAATTGCTATTGTTGCTGTAAGGCTTGCCGAGCTGGCCTTTCGAATAATCATTAGTCTTTGTAGGGTAGTCTCCTCTGCATTCTCTTTTCTCTTTTCAGGTGACTCTAATCTCAAAAAGAAAAGAAGAGAAGGGATGGGGGGACCCAGGAGGAAGATCTCAGCCTCTTTCCATCCCTTCCCAGTTCAAAAATCTTAGCTCTGCCTGCTGCCCTCCTGGGCCTGACCGCTGAGTGCACGGAGCAGTGGCCACACGGCGGCAGATGCAAAATGAGGATGGGGTGAGGTTTCCTACTTCCACACATGTATTTCCCCAGCCTGATCTGACCCCATCAAAACGGGCATTTTCTCTGGGTTTCAGACTCTGGGCACAGATGGACGCACAGCCCTTCTTTATTCCACGCAGCCGGTCCTGACTTCTTTCAGGGAGAGCTATCAGAAAAATTCCAACTCCCAGCGTCCTGCTCCCTGAGCTAATGTAAGCCTGGGGATTTTCAGAACCCTTTGGAGGACCCAGGCAATATAAGCATTCAGCCTCTCCATGTATCACAGTAGCTCTGAGTAGCTTAGCCGCAGCTCAGATGTCTCTCTCTCTCTCTCTCAACTGGACTCAGACAAAAAACGCCTCTCCCAACCTGGATCCCCGGGGCCGGCGGGAGGCTAGGGTGAGAAGCTTCAAATCTCAGTCCAGCTTAGCAAGAGCTGTGGGGGAGCGGGCTGAGGGTGGATAAGGAGAATGGGAAAGACTAGAAGCCCAAGGACTGGGCAGCTGCATTTAGCCAGGTTTAATACACCGGACTCCGCTGCTCACAGGAAAGACTATCTTGGTCAACAGCAGAGCAACTGGACGTCCAGACTCTTCCACACATTCATCAAATCATGGGGCTAGGAGGGTGGCTTGCCTGCTGGTCCCTAGGCCACTGGCTCCCGCCGCAGCTGGCCAGGCTCAACCGTGCCTGCTCGTTAACTCGAGGGTTAATTAAAGCTGAAGGCAAGGATACAGTCCAAGGCTTTCCTTGAAGATCCAAGGCAACCCACGTCCTCTAGCGCATCCACCAGAGGCCCCTCCATCCCTCCCACACCTTCTCTCTGCGCCTTCATCCTCACAGCATCCTCTCGGCTTCCACTGCCCGGCGACAGCAGTTAATTATAAAATCTACTCCAGCTCTAGTGGCTGGGGAAAAGCGGCTGCGGGAGGCGTAGGCCGCCGGAATCACCTTTGAGCAGCTGCGATGGGGTTCCCGCGACAACCCAGGGTCGGGAATTATAAGCACGGTGCTGCCTTCTCTAGACGGTCAAGAGGCAGAGGAGGCCCAGTTCAAGGTCACTGCCTCGTCCGCAGAAAGCGGTTTTGCCGCGAATGCAAATGAGGCAGGGCGAGGGCCCCTAAAATAATGGACTGAGGCGCAGCGTTGGCTCGCACCCGGATGAAAAGAGGCACTGGGGGTGGGGGGCGCCCGGGCCCCGCCCAATTCCTTGGCCCTTTCCATCCATCTCTCCTCTGAAACAACGCAGGCTTGGACCGGACCTCAGTCAGGATTACAAGGGCTGGGCAGGAGTAAAGGGCTCTTTCTCCACTTCTACTGCTTTCGGGGCTCCTGTAGAGGTCGGAGCTCACCTGGCTCCCAGGCCTCTCTGTGCGTGTCCAGGACCAAAAGATCACACTGAGAGACCCTTACTCCAGTGCTGCTTTCTAGTGATCTGCAAGCAAGAGCCTGGTTGGCTTAGAGGAAGGTTGGGCGAGCGAGCCAAGCAGGCTTCAGCCCGGAGTTCCTCGGAGCTTGCAGCTCTTCTGGGCCCCTTCTCATCAAATCCTCTCCACGCGATTGACATTCAGAAAATGGGGAGGGCATGAGAATTCCTAAACGAGAACATTTCTTCACACACACCCCACCTGATCCTTCTTAAATGAGCCATCTTTTCCCGGGTTTCGCCGTCCTTTCGGCGGTGCGCTAACGGTTAAATCCACCACAGCTCTGACATTTTCCCCCTCCGCCAGCAGAGGATCTCCTCCGCCTAGTGAATTACTGATGTCAGGAAAGGTGTAGGAAACAAGTTTCTTAAAATGACTCGCCAAACACCACACCCACAAACGCCTGTAGCGCAGTTCTCAGCCCCAGGCCTGGTCTCCACGGACCTGGAAACTGGGTTGGGGTAGGGGTGAAGCTGTCCCGAGTGCCCTCGCCCCTTGCCGGGCCGCTGACTCTGACCGTGTCCCCGGACCAGGCACAGCTGTTGAAGGGGGCTTGGGATCTGCTTGTGGTCTCTTCAGCATAGTTACCCGTCTGTTTTCCAAACCAAGAGCCCCAGTCCTGGCCCAGAGGCGCTGGAGATTGGGGTTGGAGCAGAGGGCCCTGGAGGCTTGTGGGGGTGGGAGAACATACTGCTAACGCTGAAGCTGGCTGGTGGGGAGGGGGGCACTCACCTTTGGAGATCGAAGAGGCCAAGGGGAGGGAGTTTCCAGCCACCAGAAACCTTGCTGATGCCCCCTCCCTCGGGCCGCCCGAGGGCCAAGGAGGTATCCGAGGGGCGGGGCAGGGAAAGGCGGAGAGATCGGCCAGCGGCAGGCGCAGGAGTTGAGCTGCTAGAGCATCTCTGGAGAGGCCGCCTTTTATGGGCGTTATTAGCGCCCCTGTCTAGACTGGAGACTACACCTCCTCCGCGTGTAAACAGAGGCGGCGGGTCCAGGCGGGAAGGGGGATGTCGCCTCTAACGGTAAGCGGCCCTCCCCTTCTCTGGCCACCGGAAGATCAAGGCCTCTTCTACCCTCCCCCCTCTCCCTCTGCTCCCTGTGATGTCAAGGTCAGAAAGACCTAGTCATGGTCAAGGCTAAAAGAGGAAGAGCCTGGTTGGTTGTGAAAAGGCACTGGCCCCCTCCTCCTCCTCCTCCTCCTCCCAGAAGCCCTGGCTCCCCAGGGCCCCTCAATCCTCCACCAACGAGGGTCTACATGCACATCTGCCTGAATCGGCACTTGGAGTTTGCTTGAGGATGGGCCCATACCAAGATTCTCAGACGGATCCTGCAGTATTATCTTTGGAACAGGATGAAACCCCAGAGGGGACTGCTGCAAGAACCCCACCTCTAATAGGAGGGTCTTTTAGAGAGATGGTGCCTCCTAACCACATTGGCCTGCTGCCCCCTCCCCTCCACTGCTGACCCAGCTGTCTGGATCAAACTCAGGAGAAGATGGTCTCAGGAGAGATCTTCAAGAGAACTGCTGGTCTTGTTCCCTCAAGGTGGGTTCCGGGCATGGGACTACTGGCTGCTTGGCCTATATATAGCATGGGCCCTCGGTCTGAAGCTAATGCCAGTGGGGAAGAAATTTTCTGCAAAAAGCTCAGGAAAGGATGTAGCTGACCACGTCCTGGCATCCTGGCAGTATGACCTTCATATGAGTTCTGTGAGGCCAAGCCCACAGAGGCACTCAGCCCTGGTATCAGACTAGGACAAAGACATCGGGAGCCTCATCCCTCAGTCAGTTTTCAGGAGGAAACTGCTGCATTGACAGCCTTTTTTAGCTCTCTGACCCCCTGATGCACTCATGAAGACTTCCTCTAACAAACACTAGAGACTAGCCTTGGAGAGAATGACCTCTTACAGATACAAGTAAAGAGGAGAAAGTTCGCTCTACACCCTGAGATGAGTATCCAGGCCGACAATGTTCTTATTTATGCATTTACACACAGAGACACAGGCATTTTCTGCTGCTCAAGAATACACACCCACACATGCACATGTGTGAACACACACACACACACACACACACACACACCCCTACCTTCCAGGAGTATTTCACAGAGCCCCTGATCACCATACCAACTCTTATTGGGAAGACACTAACACAATCAGGCAAAGAATAATACATGTCTCAAATAATACATGTCTCAGCTTTGTCCTTCCAGAACACACACACACACACACACACACACACACACACACTCACAGAGTTTGCTTGCTCTCACAAGAGATGTATTGGCAAAGCCAAAATTAATCCAGATATGGTAATCCTCCTTCAAAAACCAATCTGGGTTTAATGGAGTGCTGGAGAGTCCTGTATGCCTTGGCATACTAGAATCACAGTCCTTCTTGCCTTATCAGTAGCCCAGCACTCCTCAAATAAAGTCCCAAAGCTTTTTTCCATCAGCCCCTCTCAGTTCTTGTATGGTTTCTACAGTATGGGAAGGCTTGACTTTTATTTTTTGAGAAGCAGTCTCCCTGTGTTGTCCAAGCAGACTAAAACTTTTCCACTCAAATGATCCTTTTACCTCAGCTTCCCAAGCCCGTGGGACTCTTGTGTGCAGGCACATACCACTAAACCCGGGTAAGACGTAATCATGTGCTTATCTGTGGGTTTGGATGCAGACGTAGAAAAATCCCTGGGAGAACTCTTAGATTGTTTTTTAGCCACCAAGTCGCAGCTTCCACTGTGTCTACAGTTGTATTCTGGAACTACCCTAAACACTAAAGAGGGCTGGGGACTCATACATACCGAAGAGCACCACTGTTCTTGCCCAAACACATATTCAGTCTCCAACTCAGGAGAAATCCAGGGATTTGGGGAGAAAGGGTGGGAAGAGATGGGAGATAGAATTCAAAGTGAATGTTATTCCTTGAAGGTGCACTTATTCCCTCCCCAGTTTCTAACCAACATGGTTCTCTGGTGCTCAATCCAGAGTTCTGATGAGGAGAACAGAACTGACAACATCAGCAGCAGAACCTCTATGAGGGTGAACTGCCAGGCTCTTTGTTTTCAGACTCTGTGTGTGTGTGTGTGTGTGTGTGTGTGTGTGTGTGTGTGTGTGAAAGGGGGTTAGTTCCACAAACATTTATTTAAATGAAATTTAAAAAGCTTCAGCCCCATCAGGCAAAGAGAAAACCTGGAAAACTGATTTCCAACCTGATTTCTCCACCTCCAGTTTTTCTGTGTCTCAGGAGAGGAAAAATATTATATATAAATAAAAATTGCTGCAGTAAAGATTTAATCTGAGATAACATTGTTTTAGGCTATATTGCTTTTTAAAAGTCTCTTAACCTGACAACTTAACGATCTCATTAACTCTGCCAGATAGGGAGATAGGCACAGACGCGACAAGCAAAACAAATTAGTGGCAGCATCTACAAGGGTTCCTGATTGTCTTGATAGAATGAGGTTCCCAGGAATGCTAGAGAGTGAAAGTAGCACTGGTTTGGCAAACTAGGGGCCCAACGGGTACTAGTGTTACAACCACTGTGCACAGGCTGATATGGGAAAGAAAATAGTACAGCCTGGAAAAGCTGAGCTCAAAGCTGCCTCTGGCAGGCTGTATAAACAGCATTCCAACCCGGACCCCAGCCCTGAACTGGTCAGGGATTTGCCTCTGGGGGCAGTAGGACCCCAGAGGCCTAACTTTAGCTTCCCATTCCTGTTGCCAGCCCTAAGCCACTGATTCTTAGCTGGGATGCTGCCTTCTTAGCACCCAGAACCAGATCTGAGTTCCAACCGGTGTGTGTGTGTGTGTGTGTGTGTGCGTGCGTGCGTGCGTGCGTGTGCGCGCGCGCGCGCGCACACACACACACACAAGCGCAAGTGTATCAAAGCCAGGGACCTGTGTACCGTAGACAAGCATTCTACCACTGAGCTCTATCCCCACCCTGAACCCTTAACTATTAATGGAATGGCCAGCAACATCCTTTTCTTACTCACCTACTTCCACAGCTTTTCAGTGGTAGATCACATCTTTCTGCTCTGCCCCCCCACAAGCTCCTCTAAACTGGGGATCAGGATAGGAAGTTACCTTTTGTCTAGATAGTGCAGACAACCAAAATAGCTAAAAAATATAAGCATAGCAAAATATAGGCTGGAGATCTATTGAGTTGGATGATGTATACTCATTCTTTCGCCAATCTGGCTGTCAGGACGTCCATGGATATAGTAGACGGTGCCCCAAAAAGCCATTAGACAGAGGGGCTTCAGAAGGAATCTGAGCAATAAAATCAAGACAAAAAAGATATTTTATTTTAAAAACAGGTTTATGGGTTGTTTTTGCATCCAGTACATGTCATCCAGACATCACAATACTATATACAGATACACAACATTTAAAAAAAAAAACAGCCTATTTCAGATGGACATTTCAAAAGAACACTGTTTTGTAATGTGCCAGCGGGAATGGAGGAGGTAAGGAGGGCCCCCACAGCACCAAGTTGGCTTTCAAGGAGGGTAATGTTAGGCAGCATCTACATTTAGGCAGCTAATTGGGGGCCAGTTCTTTTAGCCTTCTAAACTAGCTCCTCTAGCTTTCCTTGGGAAATCCGTGGAAATTAAAGTGTGAAGTGTCGCCCAGTGTACTGCTTTGTGGACTGGTGGTTGGTGAGGAGCTCTGCTGCTGTGGCGCCCACTCTCCATCCCCTTGGAAGAGGAGTTTCTCCTTAAAAACTTCTGCTTCTGAGCTTGGCCTAATGCCAAACCTCTTTAGGAGACAGGCTAAACTGCCTTTAGTAACATGGTTGGAGTTTCTGTCGGCCTTGGGTTTCCACATGAGGGGAGAGCAGAGCAGGGGAGGGCAAAGAAAGCTCTGAGAAGAGAAATTATTTCTGGGTTGGGTGAAGCTAGCGGCTGTACCAACTCCAGCTTTTGTTGAAACATGAAAAAAAAAAAAAAAAGAAAGAAAGAAAGAAAGAAAAAGAAAACCTACAAGCTCCAAGCATGGTCTATACTCCAGTCACGCTGCCAAGTTCCTAATAGATATCATTAATATTAACATGACTTTTTAAATATACACAGAAAATCATAACTGGGAAATCTTGCAGTGTCTGTGGGGGCGATAGAGAAAAGGAAGAACTGGGAGGGTAGTACAAGCTTACCAGATCCTGCACCCAAGCTGCAGCCTTCAGGAAGGTCATCTACCATCCTGGGCATAAGAAGGGGCAAAAATTAAGTTATTCAGGAGCTCCCAACCCTGCTTTGGTTGGAATGATTGGGCTCTCTGCCGACACTCAGCTTTTTGGTGAGGCGAGGGAGTGGAAGCCAACAGCCTTCCTCCCACCACCCACCCAGACCCACTCCCAAAGCTGCTGATGCACAGTGCGCATCCTCTGGATGGGGGTGGAGGTGGGGAGGAGAAAGGGAGTAGAGTAAGGCTGAGGGCTTCCTTGAAGACTCTGCCTCCCGGGCAGGCGGGTGCACGGTTCCTCTCTCTTGTTAACATTAAATACTTTCTGCACCAGTGCAGGGTCCTTCGTCCTTCAATGGGTTCGGTTACGGTACAAAGCGGAGACATAAATAGACGGGGCGGGTGGCCTGGTGGGCGGTCAGGTGGAGTGAAGATGAGGCGCTTTCGATTTGCTGACCACCTTCTTTTCTTTCACCCGCCGGTTCTGGAACCAGATGGTGACTTGGCGCTCCGAGAGGTTCGTGGTTGCCGAGATGCGCCGGCGCTTCTCTTTGGTGATGAACTTGCTAGCCGCATACTCCTTCTCTAGCTCCTTCAGCTGCACCTTAGTGTAGGGCACACGTTTCTTGCGCCCACGCCGGTAGCTGCTCACCTCGGGCTGTAGGGGAACCACGTCTGCGGGGGAGAGAGAAGGCGGGCAGGAGGAGTTGAGGTGCGAGGCTGGTCCCGGTGGGGCCCACCAGGCTGCTGCGGGGCACAGGATCTGGGCAGTGATGCAATGAGTGCTGGAGAATTTCTCTGCCCATGAAGCCCGCTAATCCTTTGCACCTCACTTATTAGCAGTGCCACAAATTGGGAGGTCGCTGGTATAACAGCCTCCTGGGCTACAAACTTTTAAGGAAAGGGGCTCCCAAAACTAATCAAGATAGTACTTTGATAACAACATATATTTTTTAACAATATATTTTTATTTTTATTTTTGGTCGAAACTGGAGATTGAACTTAGGCCCTTGTGCTTGCCAGGGAAGTGCTTATGCCACTGAGCCGTCTCCCCAGCCCAACAATATATTTTTAAAGTAAAATGGAATGCCCCCCCCCAAAAAAAAAACCCATGATGAACAAAATATCAATCTTTAAGCAAACACAGGATCAGTATTACTGATTTTTCCTTTTCCCTCAAGGTCTAATATGGCTCTTTAGAGAACTGGTCAATAAGGAATCTTGATCCTTTTGAGGGAATCTTCTAAATTTCCCCTGGCCTGCCATGCCTTCAGGATTTGGAGCATTTGGGGAAACAAATCCTTTCTTCCTGCACTTAGCTTACTGGGATGCCCATTAGCCAGTATCTGGTCCCCCTGCCTGAGGAAGGGGTTCTGTAGTATGTCTGTAAAGGGCACAGCCCACAGAGGTCAGCTTCAGTGGGCACACAGACAGAAAGGGTCCTCATACAGTTGGGCACTGGCCTTGCACTAAGGACTTGAAGCACCACCACCACAAGAAGGTCGTGTCCAGGTGAAGGCAGCTTGCGTGGGGGGCCGACTACTCTAGAAATGTGTGTGTGTGTGTGGGGGGCACCTCAATGTTATGAATTATATACCCAAGTTGGGAGGACCTGCCTCAAAACATAGGCAATCAGGCCCCTATGAACAGACGAGTCACACTCAGGTCCCAACAAAACAGAGCAAACCCTATTCCAACTTCTCAACCATTCACTTCCTTCAAGCCTAAAATAAACTATTTGTGCACCAATCTCAACCTGAAACCCTAACATCCTCATCTCAAGAACTACCAGTTCAGTTTTTTCAGGCTCTGAGAATTTCACACGGACTAAAAATAATACGTAAGATTTATTCCCATCTTCCAATCCCCACTCTCACCCCTGGCAGTAAAAAGTCATGGTAACACTTTTAAGGAGAACTGGCAATGAAGAGGATCATCTGAAAAACAGCTCTCAGTTTTTTCCCATGTAACTGTTAGGGTTCATCAGTAAGAACTTAATGAGAGGGACTGGATAATCTGGGGTTTCTTCTTCAATCATACAATTCTATGAAACTGGAGACACAGCTCAGAGGGAAGCTACTATGTTCTTCTGAAATGCTTCCTCACACTTCACTCTCACAAAACACTTCCCTTATGCCAATTCTCATTGGGTCTACAGGTTGCAGGATGAAAATAGCAGAGGCTACAATCAAAGACTGGGGAAAATATCATTCAGGAAAAAAGTGGGGGTTCCACTGGCATGCTTTGGCTGTCTTCATGCTAACAATTTCTTGTGAAAATTGTCCAGTTTGTAATTTTTCTCTGCCTTTGTGTAAATAAGCCAAGTTTTTTTTAAAAAAATCTGAAAAACAAACACCTTAACTTAACAGAAAAGATCATTTAGGCTAAAAAAATTCATACAATATAATTTTAAAAAATTTCAGTTCTAAAATTATTTTATTCTTATAGATATACCCATGATTGGGGAGACTGATGATGATTCAGGAACAAGAAAAATGAATGGGGTAAGTAGTGAAGCCATGAGTTTTTGTTTTTAAATCTTTCAAATATTTTTTCAGGATAATTTTATTAACCCCCTTTACAAAATCTGGAATCAGAGAGCCAGCTTGGGTAAAATAACTTAAATCACAGGACAAGATTTTAAATTTTTGTCGGACTCTTAAAATAACTACACAGTGTATTTTAAAACAGAAATAGGCCACGTAAAACAACCCACCTTTAAAACATCTCTTTTTTCCTGGAGAGCAAAGTAGATTAAAGGTGGGATTAGTTTCTGAATTAACCAAGCACTTGTTCCTGGGTTTGTTTTTCAACCTCACTTTCTACAAACTCTCATAGTTGCATACTCAATTTCAGCACCCTAACCTCCAACTCAATTTCCAATGATATTTAATCAACCCCGTCCTAAAATAATCAGTTTAAGAAGTAGGCAACTGGTCTAAATTGATTACTTTGCTCTATAGGATGCCAAAGATTATTAATTTGGCTAAGTTTCATTGGTTAGACCAAACTGGGGATTGTTCTGGACTCCTCTGGAGATAATTCCAGCCTGGCTTTCTCAGAAAAGCCCCATTTCATTGCCTGATCTGTGTGGGTAGGAAGAAAGTGGAAACTACAAATATGAATACATCTAATACCTCAAGCTGTGTCTACGCTGTCTACAGTGAGCCGGGGCTTGGCTTATTAATTTCACAGTCACATCTCCCTAGTG
>NDGN011544247.1:7215-17647 GCA_002564285.1 Tympanoctomys barrerae
CCTTCCTTCCTTCCTTCCTTCCTTCCTTCCTTCCTTCCTTCCTTTTTTCCTTCCTTCCTTCCTACCTTCCTATTTTGCTTCCTTCCTTCTTTCCTTCCTTCTTTCCTTCCTTCCTTCTTTCCTTCCGTTCTTCCTTTCTTCCTACCTTCCTGCTTTCCTTCCTTCCTTCCTTCCTTCCTTCCTCCCCTCTCTCCCTCCATTTTCTTCCCTTTTTTCTTTTACGATCCACCTTAAACTGGTACATTTAATATGTTAGTTGTTAGTACATATGGTTTCTCTCGAGGCACCTCTCCTTGTTTGCACATAACCACATGCTGATTGTCTCCTCACAAAATCTTTTTTCTGTGTGCTGTCTTTGGTGTCTCTCTATGTATCTAAATATTCCCTTCTCATAAGGACACCAGCTAGATTGGACAACGTCCCATTCCACTGGCTTCATTTCAACTTAATTACCTCTTTTAAGGATCTGTCTCCAAATAGTCACATTCCAAGACACTTGCAATTAGGTCTTTAATGTGAATTTGGGGGAAAATAAAATTCAGCCCATAACAGAAAATATAATGCTTTTGTTAGGAAAGACAGCATAGAGAATAATCATGCTGATTGGAAGAAACTGATTCTAGAAAATGTCTTTCATATTGAATTAAAAGTATCTTATGACTGATTTAATGTGGAAGATAAAGTGTAGGAAGAGTTAAAAATGCTTCCAAGTTTTCTAGCATAGGCAGAAGGATGTATAGCAGTGGTTTTAAAACATAAAAAAAAATGCAGTTCAGAATACATGTGGTGGAAAATGGAGCAATCGCCTGATCACTTATTGATTCAATAGACATTTAGAAAGCATTTTCCATACACCTGAAACTTTCATAGAAGCAGATTCTCCCTCCTCATCAGATTTAACCTCTAGCCATGTAACATGCCAATCATCTCTTGTGTATCAGAAAGATTAGACAGAGAAAGTGAATGCTGGGGATAAGCTGGTATGTTCGGAAGCTGCAGATAGAAACTTGAAAGTCTGAGTACATTAAAACCATACCCAGAGCCCTTTTACCTAAGAAGACAGAACCACTCTCTGAAGCAGACAAATGCACATGGGATACAAAGAAGGACCAAAAGAGGTGACAGAAATTTATAGCATCCAGAAAACTTGGAGGAAAACAAATCATGAGTTTGGTTTTGCAGGTCCCTGCTGAGATGGTCTGTAGAATTTTCATATATGCACGTTTAGTTAGCATTATGGAATAGCAACTTTTAAGCACACAGTTTATATAGTCAGGTCCTAACAATAACAGTAATTCTAACTATTCTAAATTTAGAAGTTCTAAGGAAAGGACATGAATGCATTATCTACAGCAATCTGCAATCAGCAGGAAGCAGCCCAGCCTTCGAGTCTGTTCCCGCACCCTGACAGACGTTTCTCTGTCTCTGGGCAGCCTTGTTTAGAAGGCTCATTTGTGAAGCACAAGCTCTGCACAGGTGCACTGCAGGGACTGCTGGCCGCAGGCTCCAGCTTCAGACGTCTTTACGATACTGACAGGCGCCCTGGACCCCGGTTTGCCCATCTCAGTTCCCCTTGTCACCCAGTATTCTTCCTGAAGGTCCCCACACTGCAACAAGAATTCTTTCTTTCACAGTTAAAGCCTCTGATTGCTCCTTCAGGCATCCATTCCCAGTTCGACAGTACAAAAGCAGGTCTCAGGGGAAGGTTTTTTTCAGCATTAAACAAACAGATTGCATCAGTGTTTTATGATTCTTTTGAGAATTAGGGCAGAATTATGTTTTTGCCTTGTTACTCCACGTGGGGGGGGGGCCAAGAGGAGACTAGCAATTACTTCTCGGGGAGAATGTGAAGCGGGTGCTGGTCAGCAGTCACGGCCGATGACAGTAATTCTGGGCAAAGGAAAATTGAGATCTTTTGGCTCCCGCGATAAGGCCTTCGCCTCCCTTCTCACATTGTCCTCTTTTCACTACTGCAGTCACGCTGCTGGTCAACGCGGCTCTGTGGTGTCCCTGTCAGTCTTCTTCCCAATTTTTCCAATTTCTAAGATCATTATTCCCATTTTATTTTTAAATACAACCCCTTTTCGAGTAGTAACCATCATTTCCAAATCATCTCCCAATTTTGCTTTTCTAAAAACATACAAACATTACATTCTATATAAAAGGCACACACGCACTTTGGCTTTGTTTTATTAAGTACAGCAGTGAAGCCAAGGCCTCCCACTGTGCTGCATCCCAGGGTTTTTACCTTTTGTTTCAAGACTGGTCTCTCCAAATTTTCCAGGCTGACCTTGAACTAACCTTGAACAATCTTCCGCCTCTGCTTCCTGATAAGCTGGGGTCCTAGGTGGTGCCTCGTGCCAACCTAGCCTCTTTTCACTTCCTTTTAATAAGACCATTCCACATTCTCTAATTCCTAATAGGACCAAAATTTGGATGATACTCATAATTTTGAAATCTATTCAAAATGAATTTTACATTATAAACTAGGCATAGAGTAAGTCAAATATATGCTTGGTCACACAAGTGAGAGAAAAAAAAAACCTTGAAACTCAGGTTTACTTCTTTTCTCTACTATTTTGTTTTAATTTCTCAGTTTTTGTTTGGCTCTTTAGGAAGAACTGCTCCCATTTATCCCTGGCTTCTCACCTGCACTGGGGCATAGATGAAAAACAACTCACATCCATCACCCGTAATGCAAGCCCTCCTTCAGAAGGAATACAGTGTGAATGAGAACAGTCAGAGGAAAATGCTGATGGACCATGGTGGAGAGCACAGCTCACTTAGACGGAGCTCACAGTCCTCGCCTTCAGCCCAGCACTACCGCTTAGAACTATGGATTCCACATCGCTAGATTCCTAAATATTATCATTATGACTATTATTTGTTGTATTTGTTATTGCTATTGATATATCAAGAATGGCTTTATTATATATGGAAAATGATCCAACTTAATGTCAGATAATTTTTGTTTAATACCATCATCCTTAGGAACTACTAGTCTGAACCTTTTGATTTATAGCTGAGTGCGCCAGGTGGCTGCCAATTAATTACATGCTTATTGGCAGGCAGGACCCAGACAGCTGTGCGGATCCCTCTCTTCTGGAATATTTCCCAGCTGTTTTGGGAACGATTTCCCTTATTTATTAAATTTTGTAAAAGAAGACACAGGAGAATAATATAATAAATAACATTCTTAAAATGAGAGATAACAAAAGGAAAGACAATTATTTTCCATTGCCTTACAGTACTCTGATATATTTTTTGATTTCTTTTATTGTATGTCTTCTCAGAAAATAAAATGATACACTTCTCGAGCCAGTTGGTTCATTCTGAGGGCTCGTCATGGGCCGCATAATTTCCTTAGGCCTTCTGATGTGATATATCCACAATCTTATTTAACAAATTGGGGCGTAAAGGATATAAACAGTATGTGAAAGGAGATCCAAAGACCATGATGGAAAAACTACTGTACTGAAACAATAAAAAGAAAAATGAAAGAAAAACCTAAAGATGCTGGCTTCAGATTCTCAAACACACTGGAAAGCAAGGAATAGGAACTAGGTCAAGCTTATAGAGTATTATCTGAAAAGTAACTCTGATAGTGAAGTTAAGAATCTTCTCACCTACAAGAATAGAAGGCACTCCATACAGACACACATGACTGGGATTTTTCAGTGCATACTTGAGAGCCACTCTCTCAAGAAGCAGGCTAAGAGACTGAGTGTACTCCTATTACAGAAGTCTTACATCATTGCCATGAGCATGCTGGGGAAAAGCAGAGTGCCTTGCTAGCCTAATTTTTAGGTGTTTTTACCTGGTGTTTTTAATTATACTTTTTTATTCATTCAATACAAGTTGCCTAGTATAGAGAGATATAGCAATGACAAACCACAGGAGGCCCCTGCCATCATGGGATTAACATTCCATTAAGAAAAGAAAAATCATACACTAGTGTAGGGCAAATAAATGCATGAAATAATCTCACCTAATTCTAGATGATAAGATGACACTAAAGTGCATGTTCAGTGTGATGGTAGGGAACTACTTTAGGGAACTGACTTCAGAGTGAGCAAAATCCAGGAGGGAAAATAAGCAAAACAGAAAGATATGGAACAGCAAATGCAAAGGGCCTAGGGTTAAAACGAGCTTGAAAAGTTCAAGAAACAAAGCGGGTTTATGAGGCTGGAGGTCACTGGGGCTCAAAGATGAAGTCAGAGAAGGCAAGAGAGAATATTTCCATCGTGAGGATTTTTTGTGTTATTCTACATAATATAGGAAGCCATTGAAAGTTGGAGAACAATGATCTGCCGCCTGAGAAAGACTGAAGTTTCTGGAGCCTTTGCTGGAGAACAGAAGGAGGACTCTCACTTCTCTGCATTCTGGGCAAATAACAGACAACAGAGTCCAGAGCCTCCAAAGAAGAGTCTCTGATTTCAGCAGTTTTGTGCAGAGAAACAGACTTGCATAATTGATGGTCAGAACAGGAAGAATACCCCGATTTTCTTGTAAAACCCACCATCATTAAAAAGCTACGTGAACACAGACTTAAAGAAAACAGAAGGCAGCTTAGGCTTCCAGGAAGACCGTCCTGCTTCAGCAGCATCCCCGTTGTGCATGCCTGCCTTGCACCACCCCTTTTCCTGGTCATCTTATATTTATCCTCTGGTTCATTTTTGTTCGTAAATGCAACTGCGTGAGTGACTGTACACGTCGTCATTGGGAGAGCCAACTGGTCTGTTCTAGACATACACATCAGGAATGATAAAAATTGAGTTCCCTTTGGCCCTGCCATTTCATTTGTGTGAATTCATCTTAAAGAAATGATCGATGCTGTTATAATAAGGTAAGCAAATGGAGAAAGCATGAACGTC
This sequence comes from Tympanoctomys barrerae, assembly GCA_002564285.1. Taxonomy (NCBI): domain Eukaryota; kingdom Metazoa; phylum Chordata; class Mammalia; order Rodentia; family Octodontidae; genus Tympanoctomys; species Tympanoctomys barrerae. The sequence goes on from NDGN011544247.1 coordinate 12,090, forward strand.
CCAGAGCAGGACTTGGGTTACACACCAGGGGCTCACTTACAGCTGCTTGCTGTTGTGTTTCTGGAAAGTACTTAACGTCAGCAAAAATTTCACCAGATAACTAAATAAACGGTATATATGTACATAAGCATATTTACTTAGACCATGTATTTTGGTGTGTTAAAATAATGGGAACAATGATTTTCTCTTCATGATAAGTTAAACTCGATTTTTCTTTCACATTATTTTCTCAAATCTCTCTAATAGAGATAATTCATTTTTATAACTTAAAGCAACTCTGTCAGAATGAATTAATGTCTCCCTTGAAAGATTTGTGTCTAGAATACTTACCTGTGACATCCTCAGGATCATTTTTTACCCTAATTTCTGTATGCGCTTACTGAAAGGACAGTGGAAATCCAGGACTGCAATCTGGACACTAATACTGAAGATTTAAGGATCATTTATATACAAATTCTGTAGCACTGGTAATATAGGTAAGAAAAAAAAAGGCCACTACCCACTTCTACTTTATACTTTCAAACATCTGTCTATATTTTTCTTACTTCTAGTCATTCTTAATTTTTAAAAGCTGAATCCCTTTGGTAGGTATATTCTTTTCCCAGTAGAATAGAAATTCCACAGAGGAGACAAAAATCTATTTTGTTCATTCTATATGTCACTGGCTGGCAAATACCAGGAACTAGGTGATTATTTGCTAAATAAATTTTTAAAGAATGAATGAGCCAAGACCCTGATGAATGGAACACTGAGAAAAACTTCGCAAAACAAATGTGAGTGCAGGGGCTGGGGAGATGGCTCTGTAGAATAAGCACTTCCCTGGCAAGTGCAAGGGCCTGAGTTCAATCCCTGGTTCTAAAAAAAAAAAAAAATTCTTTCCCCAATTCAAATCTTAAGGGGCCAGGGAGATGGTTCAGTGGAATAAGCACTTCTCTGGCAAACACAAGGACCTGAGTTCAATCCCCAGTTCTGCCAAAACAAACAAACAAACAAACAAATGTGAGTGCAATAAGGCCAGATTGCATAAAGTTTAAGAGTACTCATTTAAACCTCCTGTAAGGGCACATTACTTACAGATGTAGTTAGAAAAGGCTTTTTTACTGCAGCAATATTTTAGGAGTTTCCAGTTTTTCATATGAATGGCTTTGAAAAGTAGTTTCCTTTCACAATGAGCAATAAAATTAAGGCCTATGGAAAAAATTGAAATAAAGAAGTACTACTGCCAATTTATTCATGAAGTCCTGGGATAAAAGGGCACAACAGAGAAAAGAAAGAGAAGAAAAATAAATAATTTTATGCAAATTTCAAGTATTCTGCAATTATTTCAGATATCATGCAAAATTATTTTTTGTTTTTCAAAAATTATAAACACAGCGAATATGACACAGAGTTCCATAGTATTTTATGCAATTCAAGTATCAAAGATTTTTTTTTAATATTCAGATTATTTGTTGTAGTAAATCCTCTTGAAGGAAAATAAGAAATACAAGTTGTGTGCAAAGGTAAATCATAGAATTGTAGAAAAATTAAGTTCTTAAGTAAATCATTAGCAAGTAGGAATAAAAGTTATTCAAACTGTGCTTGATAGGATTATCTAGAGAGAACAGAGCTAAAGGTAGTACGGGGATGCAGGAGAGATTTATTTCAAAAAATTGGTTCTTGCAATTGCAGGGCTGGCCAGAATAAAATCCTCAGGGTAGGTTCATGGTCTGGAAATCCCGAAAAGATTTAATTTTATAATTCAACGGCAAATGCAGTCTCCTGGAAAAACTCCCTTTTATTCAGGGATTGTTCAGCTTTGTCTATTAAGACCTTCGAATGATTTGATAAAGCTACCCAACATCAAGGAGGGCCAATTACTTTTCTTGAAATTTACTGACTACATCATTATTTCATCTGAAAAATGTCTTTAACTTCAACAAAAATGTCTTCAAACACATCCAGGTGTGTTTGACTAAATACCTATACACCCAGGCTTAACCCAGTTTCCTCAAATTAATCATCACATCAGCCATCATTCATCCTTGAAAGGATGCTCAGAAAGTCAATTTACCAATCATCTCAGTCATTTTCTCAATGCTGAGACAAAATGACACCGCTTGTAACACACAAGAGGAGAGGTCTCTGTTGGCTCCGGGTTTCAGCCCACCATCAGCAGTTTCCAACACAGAAAAGGCAGGGTGGGGGGAGCCCTGTTGGAGGAAGCTGCTCAAGTCATGGCAACCAGGAAGCAAATTGCTGATGGCAGAACCAAGGAGGAGATGTCCCGAGGTCTGCTTCCACTGGCCTGCCTCCAGCCAGGCCGCAGTCCCTAACAGCAAAGTTAGCTTATTCAGCAAACTAAGTACCAATCACCTGAGTACCCAATCACCTTCCAAAGCCCCATCTCTGAGCACATGCAATATTTGCTGTATATTCTAGATCTAAACCATGAAAAAAATTTTTTTTTCTTTACTGTTGATATAAGTTTTGCATTGAAGTTAACAAAATGCTCTTGACAGTAAAGAGACAAAAAAATATCAGACAATATATTTTTCTTTTGATTTCCAAGCATATAATATCTTGTTCCAGACTAATGTATCTCATCCTTCAGGGATGTATATTATCTTACTCACTCTGCATCCTATGCATTGTTTCCCAGTTAAACTGAGAATTGTGTTTAAAGAACTCAGCCAGATAATTGTCATCATATATCACTCAGCTCATTTGATTTCCTTCCCTACTCTATGAAATAAAAGGATTTAGTAATAATCTCTATGAACATAACAGTGGTACTACATGTAGTAGGTAGACATTCACAGACAGAGGTCAAGAAAGCCTCTTCATGAAGTGGATAATATTCAAAAGATGAGTTTAATACAATAGTCAATATTTGCTGCAAATGTGGCTGCAGCAAATAAAAACTGTGTGTGAAACAGGAAAATGTACAGGTGTGTTCAATGGGTAATAGTCTAAAAGAGGCTGTAAAGAAGTTTCAGGAACCATGACTACAGAAATGCAAGCAGTAGAAGATAATCTAAGCAGTTTGCACTTTAAAAGGATTGGGGTATTGTTGATAGCTTCAGAATTAAAGCACACTGTGGTCAATGTGGTATCTTAAAGAAAGGGGAAAAAAGTGTTCTGGCCATGTGAGACTGTTCTTTTAAAACTAAAGAACTTGATCCTTTTCTTATGTCTCCCTTTCCTATTCTGAAATCACCAACAGAATAGTCCAATTTCATGTACAAATTATACAACATTAAGCTGCAAATCCACACACTACCAAAAACCTAACTTAGAAGTAATTTTGTCATAAAGTGATTTCAATGAAGTTGTCACAACTAATACTTTTTATTGCATTTGTACACTATCACTTGTCATAGGAAAACTTTAAACAGGAAAACGTGGGCTGCAGAGAGCCTCATTAAAATGAACTATGTCTCAAAAAAAAAAGGAAAAACAGATTTCAAAATTAAGAAAAAAGGGACACAGGCAGTACTAACTGTCACATTTAATCTTCTAGAAAGGAAGTTAGAGTTGGTGCCTTGCAGTTTATCACAAGAAGTGAAGAGCAGACATTTTATTTTTTTTAATATTTTGAGCTTTGTTTTACTTTAAGTTGACACATAATGATGCATATTCATAGTGCATAGTGTGTTGTTTCAACATATAGTGTGTAATGACTGAATTATGTATTCAGTGTATACATTGCCTCAAACATTTATCATTTTATGATGCAAAATTTCAAATCTATCTCCTAGGTGCTGTGAAATTCACATGGTACCACTGTCCCTTGTAGTCACCCTCTTCTGCTATAGCAGTTTGGAACTTATTTTATTTAATTGGAACTTTGTACCCATTGATTTATGTCTCCTATCCTCTTTATGTCTCCTATCCTCTTAAAATTCACAGTTCTGATTTCCTTCATTGTAACTCTTTGCTTCCATAAGATCAATTTTGCTTTTTGGCATTCCACATATGAGTGAGATCAAAAGCATTTGTCTTTCTGTGCCTGGCTGATTTCACTTAACATAATTTCCTCCCAGTTTATCTATGTTTCAATAAAGGACAAGATCTAATTATACAATACTGACAAAAGAAACCAAAGAAGACAAAATAAATGTGTAAATAGCCTGTGTCCATGGACTGAAAGAATTAACCTTGTTAAAATGTACCTATTATCCAAAAGAAGTGCATAGATTTAAATATTCAGTACAATCCCTACCTAGTTTTGAAATATTCAATAAAGCTATAGTATCAAAAATTAGTATTATACCTGCACAAAATAGACATAAAGACCAATGAACAGAAAACAAATAAATTCACATGTCATAGTCAACTGATGTTTGAACAAAGTGCCAAGAACAAAGATTGACACAGTATAGATGCTTCAATAAATGGCGCATGAAATGCAACACCTACAGCTGCAGAAGTAACAAGGTTCTGTCCCACACTGAGTATCAACTCCAAGATAGGTGTGGTGGTGCATACCTATGATCCCAGCACTCAAGGCTGAGGCAGGAGGATTGCTGTAAGCTTGATGCCAGCCTGGGCTACATAGTGAGTTCAAGATCAGCCTGATCTGTATAGTGAGATCCTGTCTTTAAAAAAAAAAAATATATATATATATATATATATATATATATATAACAAAGATTTAAATCCAGGACCAAAATCTACAAAACTATAGTACTTGAAGAACAATAGCAGAAATGTTTCATGAGACTGGTCTAGAATAGAGAGATGAGAGTTTATCAGGCTAAGACCTTCTGCACAAAAAAAAAAAATCAATAAATTAAGGAGACAACCTACAGAAGAAAACATTTGTAAATATTCATCTGATAAAAGATTAATAGTCAGAATATAAAAAGATATCAAACTCTATAGGGGGAAAAAAGCCCTCATTTTATTTTAATCTTTTATTTACTTATTTACTTGGTACAGGGCATGTCATGTAGTACCGGGGAATCAAACCTGGATCCTTGAGCGTGCCAGGCAGGTGCTTAGACCACTGAGCTATTTCCCCAGCTCCCCTCCCCCCCCCAAATCTCATTTTACAATGGTGCTATGGTTGTGTCTAGCTGTCCCTGCAGAGCCTCATGCAGTGGCGGGGCTGCTTCTGGAGCTTGTGACTGATCATCAAGGTGTAGGTGCTGCACCGCCCTGCGCAGGTAACTGCATTACAACCCAAGGAGGGAGCCAGGCTGGCTCACAGCCCAGGTTGCTGCTCTGTGCCCGCTGCCAGGGAAGGCTGCCCTCTGCCCGCGCCGCTCTGCCTTGGAGCCAGCCGAGTGGGGACTGAACGTCCACTGACTGCCAGCGAAATAAACCTTTCCCTCCTTCATTACGGATGTCAGGTGTTTGTCCCAGCAGCAAGAGAAGAGTAACTGAGACAAATGGGCAAAAACCTGACTAGGAATTTCTAAAATAAAACACGTAAGCAGCTAACAGATACATGAAAAACTGTTCCCCATCACTAATCATTAGAAAAATTCAAATCAAAACTACAGTTACATATTATCTCATTTTCATTCAAAATGACTACCACCAAAAAGACAAAAACAAAAGGATTTCCTTTT